>JAQIXJ010001729.1:0-18970 GCA_034700185.1 Phthiracarus laevigatus | reverse complement strand
GCGATGGAGTTTGCAAAGGTTGCGATAAACGCAAAGGTGGACATTGTAGCATATGGGGTGGAAAGTGTTGGTGTGACCAATAATCTATTTAGTTGAGACAAATGGGATGATATAAAACCAAACTTTATTTCAAATTAGAATGTACTAGCTTTATAGCTTTATTACAAAAAAACTTTGAATCCATTGAATAATAAATATTTTTAAGCATTAATTTTCTATTTAACATTATTTATAAATCCGAGTATGGTTCATAAATTATATTTACGTATGCTAATGCTTTTAACTAGGGAAGTGAAAATCGTTAGAAATTATGTGCAAAACCTTTTATTACTGGTTTGAAAAATTGCCCAAAAATCGTTTGAAAAATTTTAATGTTTAGCTAGAAAAATTAATTAGAACACCCATTTTACTAACCAACACCCCCAATTTTTTGTAATTATCTCCTAAATTAGATAACAATATTTAAAAATGACCCCTTCTGGTAGAAGGTTATTAATTTTTAAAATTTTAGGGAAAATTAAACCCACTTTTACACGTTAAAACTTTAAAGGCTATCCAGTAGTGTAGTAGTAGTGGTATTCTTGTAAAAGAATAATAGTAATGGATGCCATATTATGACACAGTATTGGTGCTTATAGTATGTATTTATAATAAGCTATTTTCAATGTATTATTATGTTTATAGTGTGGTGACGCTATGCGCTGATATATGCGCAGGAAACACATTAATTATCACTTTTCTTATTCTTAAAGTGAATATTTTTAATTAATTAAGTATTAATTAATAAATATTTTAATTTTTTTAATAGAAAAAAATAATGGGCTAAAAGGGGCTCTAATATATAAAAATTTATATTTTGAAAAAAATACTCGCAAGAAGAGTAATTTTTTTTTTGAAAATTTTAAAAACTGTTAAAGAGTAACAGTCAATGTTAATGGGCTTTCAGTGATCGCTCTGCTGATGTTCATAACAGTTTCAGCAGAGCAATCATAAAGGTAAAGATATGAAATGAAATGAATTATGAATTGAAATGAAATGAATTGAATTGAAATGAAATGAAATGAAATGAAATGAACTGAATTGAATTGAATTAAAGTTGCGGCAAAGGTGACTGATGTTAAGGTTATTGGGTAACTCGCGGCAGAAAATGCTGCGGTACCCAATGCTTTAACATTGGAAGCTGATGCTAGGAGGTAGGCTGGAGGTAGGTTTTAAAACTTGTCGACCGAAGAGGGGGGCTGAGGGTTAACTCGCGGCAGCAATGCTGCGGTGCCCACTAGTCTCCTAAACGGCAGGTAGTAGTACAAGGGGGTAGGTAGTATGGGGAACCCAACCCCGAAAATTTTCCCAAATCCCAAAAAATTATCGAAATCAAAAAATAAAATTATTTTAGAATCCAAAAAAAAAATTCCGAAACCGAAAAATTTTATAAATCAAAAAATTAAATTTTAGGCCATGTATTAATTAATTACTAGGGAAGTTAAAATCGTTAGAAAATAAACTGCAAAATTGTTTATTACACGATTGAAAAATTGCCCGAAAATAGTTTAAAAAATCATTTAAAAATTTTAATTTTTAGCTACAAAATGAATAATAATAAAAAGTCATATAATACTTTATGTTTTCTTTACGAGATTTCCTTTACCAAATAAAAGTGCTCGAAAAATTTTTCCTAATACACTTGGGATCATTCATTAAAAAAACCTCAAATAGAATTCTTTTTAGGATAACTAATACACTTTTTTCAATAACATACATCATTGAAAAAATGTTATCACAAGTTTAATTTCTTGTCTCAAACATATTTATTATTCTGTAGTTCTTATTTAAACAAGAACTAAACAACACTTACTTATGAATATTATAATTGTAATTCCAAAATTTTAAAAACTGTAAGGCAACAAATACTTCTAAACCACCAATATATAAAACAATTGTGTCCGGTCATTAGTGGATGCAGCATCAGCGGCTATTATTTTTATACTCAAATCCGAAAAAACAGTTTTGTTATTATTGGAACTTCTTTTTAGGATAAAAATCAAGACCATATATCCGCCAGAAGTTAGATAAAAATTTATTTTTAAATTAACAATAATCCAAGCAAACTTTCGGAAATTAATTTTTGATAAATTTATATATTACTATGCGCATCATTGTAAAACATTTAATTGAGTGACGCAAGATTTTTCTCGAACAATGTTATAAATTAATTTCGTTATAATCATCATTAAAATCGCACAGTTTCATAATAGTGTGTTTTATTTTTAATTCTATTATTCTAAAATTATATTATATTATTGCTATTCTGTGAAATAAGAACAAAAGAGAATAAATGTGTTTTCGCTAATATTCCTTATTTTATTCATATTACAAGCGGCAAAGCGACTAAATTAATCTATATTTGTCTTTTTGTACCACAGCATCCTCCTGTGCCTCGCATCCCTATTTACCACTGTATCTTCAAGAAGCCCCGCTTTCTCCTTCGTCCCACCATACTCCAGTGCCCCATGTCCTCCCATGTTTAGCTCTACTTGACGATATGTGAGAATTAGTCATTTTTTTAGTTTAATTAACTTAAATTGTGGTTTGTCTCATATAGTAATCTATTGCATTATTATGTTGTAGTATTAAAATTCTCGTCGACAAAGTGAGCTTATAGTCAGTAACATCCAAATAGTCAATAAAATGTATATATTAGCTATTTTATGCTATCATTTTATGTTATCATTTGAATCGCACTACTATTGGTGCTCTTTTAATTTTATAGTTCTTTGTTTTGGAAATTTTGAATATTTTAATATATGTATTGATAATTGACTAAAATATTAATAAAACAAAGCATGTTTGTCTAATAATTAATACATTAAAAATCTAAATTAAAAAACTATGAATTTTAAACAACCATTTTTAACGATTTAAGGGTTAGTAAAACAGCACTAACTTTTAAATTATACAACGAAGCAAAAATAATCATAAGAACTGTAATGCAACGTATACTTCTTTTCTAACGTTATATAATACAAATCGGTCTCTTAAATATTGGAGCGTATTAACCCCAGAGTTGGATTTGCTTTTTGTCTTTTTGCAACATTAATAGGCTTTGATAGTGATAAATGAAAAAAAAATAAAAAAAGCTTTACACATCAGAGTAGCTTAACTTTTAGAGAGTAAAATATAGAAATTATTTTTAAATTTATCCTTTTATAATCATTAAATATATGTTTTAAATTATATTTTTGTCTCAAAGTAAACCAAAATTATTATTTATCCTTAAAGTAATTCTTATTACAAACTAAATTTAATAAAAGATTATGAAAATATCAATTTTAACATTAATTCCGTTTTAATTCTCGAGCAATAGCCCGAGCCCGACAAAAGCCCGATAAAATTAATTATTCAAAGCCCGACCCGGCCCGAATTTAATTTTAAAACTTTTTAAACACAATGTCAAACTATGACTTAAATTTTTATATTTCTATCTTTGTTTTAATTATATTTCATTTATGTTTATTTGTAAATAATGATTAGTTTTAATAATATTCTATTATTTTTTTAGAATTTTGTATATTTTAATGATGTTTACTTTAATATTTTACCAAAATTAAAATTTTCGAGCTTTTAATTTTTTTGTACAAAAGCCCGGCCCGAAGCAATTTTTTAAATTAAGACCCGAGCCCGACAAAGCCCGACAGAAAACGTCGGGGCCCGTTTCATAGTCTACTGTGAACACACAAGAATTAATTAATTAATAGTTCAAATTAATAATTTACAATGAATTTTACAGATAATCAAGCATATGTTTTATTTCCCGGACTACATTAATAAATTTACAAAATATGATTAATTATATACAGTGTGACGAACCCTTTAGTTACTCGAAATCATTACATATCTCTAGTTTAAATAAAATTTATTTACCAATTTTTTTCATGTTAATCAACTCTAGCTTTTATTAAAATAATCTTATTTTAAGATGTAATGCAATGCTAACAAAAATATTATGATGTTTGTACAAGTTATCCATTGAATTTTGATTAGTTGTTATGCATCAATGAGTATGTAAGGCGATGTAAATTAAATAATTATTAAAGTTAAATTTGAAATTTATAATTAAAAGTGACTATCAAATATAATTATACACTCTTGCATTATGTTGTCGTAAGTTTCATTTTAAGTTATTTATTCAATATATTTCAAATATCGTAATTATTTATAATTTTTCGATTTTAGTACAAAAATAATATTATTCACATTACTTGGCGTTTTGGTTATTATATCGATGGGTAAGTTGTAACCCCAGAACTTGTATTTGTTATGTATTAGGATTTTACGCAATAATAATAAATTAGCGTTATATGATTTTACTTAGAACGTCTAAATAATAATCAGTTACAGCAGAATCATTATTTTAAATATAACTAGTTTTTGACAAATTAGAATTTTTTTGCCAAAGTTTACTAATGAACTAATTGTATATTTCCTTATGTTTCCCATAAATAGATGACAACGTATCAGCAGACGTACTCTCTGGCTGTTTTTCTGGCCCATGTTATTCCGATAGGAATTGCGATGGAGTTTGCAAAGGTTGCGATAAACGCAAAGGTGGACATTGTAGCATATGGGGTGGAAAGTGTTGGTGTGACACATAATCTATTTAATTGAGACAAATGGGATGATATAAAACCAAACTCTATTTCAAATTAGAATGCACTAGCTTTATATATGTATTACAAAAAACTTTGAATCCATTGTATAATAAATATTTTTAAGCATTAATTTTCTATTTAACATTATTTATAAATCCGAGTACAGCTCATAAATTATATTTACGTATGCTATTGCTTTTAACTAGGGAAGTGAAAATCGTTAGAAAATATGTGCAAAACCTTTTATTACTCGTTTGAAAAATTGTCCAAAAATCGTTTGAAAAATTTTAATGTTTAGCTAGAAAAATTAATTAGAATTCTAACCAACACCCCCAATTTTTTGTAAATTAGATAACAATATTTAAAAATGACCCCTCTTGGTCGAAGGTTATTCATTTTTAAAATTTTAATGATAATTAAACCCACTTTTACACGTTAAAACTTTAAAGGCTCTCCACAGCACTCTGCCGAAATTTTTTTAGTTCACTTTGTAAAAGTCGATCTATTAGATTCGCAATGTATGTCTGTGTGTAGACTTTTTTAGATCATAAAAATCAGGCAAAAATGAACAAAATTGGGTCAGAATTGGGCCAAAACTCAGTCAATATGTCTCAAAATTGGATCAAATTGGGTCAAAAATGACACAAAATCGGTTATAAAATGGTTAATATCGGGGCAAAGATGAGTATATTTTGGTATTACCTCGTCTACAGCTAAACTAAGAATGAATAAAAATAACCTTAACAATCACTGAAATACTATTTATAACAATGTTTTAAAGCACATAAAAATTTTAAAGAAACTATAATAATTAAAAGTTGTTTGTTTAAAAATAAAAATCAATAATGTAAGCCAACAATAGATTTAAAGCCAAAGTGAGTGCATTACTAATGTAAATTCTTGTTTCTAATATATATTATTCGAAGTTCTCTATCAAAAAAAGTCGTTTCATCGAATTCGGCTTAAGACACTCTAAAAAATTCTCTCGTTAGTGAATCTCTTTCTATTGTCCATAAAAGATCTTTCATCATCAACCGGTACTAACGGAAAAAATGTTTTCTTCCAAAGTGACATTCTCTGAAGCAAATTTAATCTAAAAATGAATTTTTTCTTAATGAGTTTTCATAATCTATTTTTACATTACATAAATGTTGTTTTAAAAACTGAAAAATCAGTAATATGTTTAAAATCGTTTGATACGTCAAAATTCGTTTACTTAAATTTTTTAAATTTAAGTCTTAATAGGGTTATTAAATGGTTTTAAATTGAAATGGTTACTATTTTATTGAATCGTTAATTAACGACTTTTACTTCCCTATTTATATCTAAGAGATTAATGCTCTGAATTTATATACAATGATTTCGAATTTTGAAGTGATAGGATTAATTAACAAAAAAACTTTTAGTTTTTTATCTTACTATGCAAAATTTCAGTTATAGGGATTTGGATATTCTGCAGCTACTTTACGTTTTTTAAAGGAATTTAATGGTCAAATTGAGCAAAAATCGTGTGAAAATGTGTGAAAATTAAGTAAACATGACAAACTATAAACTGTCATATGTCGCTATCAAGCAATTTGTTTTTGATTTCGTATGTTTCTAACAGCGTTCATCTTATAACAGAAAATAAAATATAAAGTAATAGGAGGGAGCGAATGAAAAAAAACATGCGACCATACCTATCTAAAATTTAAAAAACAGTCAGATATTATGACCGTATCGATCTTGTATTATGTTAAAATATAATTTTTAAATTATCTGTTTTGTCTGATCCTTTCCTTTTGACTACACAAATTATTAGTTAACTGATGAAGCTTCTTATATTGGTCCACTTGAAGTATAAACTCTAATGGCCTTTTGCAACCTTTTGTCTTTAAATGCATTGGTAGACATCATACTACTGTACTCATACTTTATCATTAGAAATTAAGAAAAGCTGCGAAAAAATATTTTGTTCTTTTTATTTAAAATTGTCAAAAACTTGCAAAATTTGGTCAATTAAGAGTATTTCAATCTTATTAAAAACCAAATTTAATACAAAATTATGAAAATCTTAATTTTTATATTAATTCCATTTTAATTCCAAATTTTTTTATGAAATATTTCATATAGCAAAAGCTCGTTTATTCACACTAACTTATACATATTATAATGGAATTTAAATACTGTAATGCAACAAATACTTCAAAACTACCAATATATAACACAATTGTGTCCGGACTTCACTGGATGAAGCATCGACTTCAATTCTAATTTTTATACTAATAATGGACAACAAATTATTAAGAAAAATCAGTGATAATGGAGTGCAATAAAGATAAGCAAAAGCATTATAAAATTCACACTATATTAATCTTTTAATACCAAAGTTATTAAATTAATGAAATTTAGTTACTAGTCAGTACAGCATTTTATTAACTTACGTGATACTTAACAGTCTTTTAAGTATTTATTTACTCATGTATTTTTCTATTAAATGTGTAATAATATTTGTTTTTAAGTTAATGGAATAAACAATATATTTATTTATTATATTTATTCCTAAAATTTCAATGCAATTATTTGTATTGTATTGTATTGACGTGTAATGTTTTTTATACAGTATAGTTATTTTTAAAGATAAGAGATTGCGAGCAGTGTTGATCAATATTATTATTCTTGTTACTGTAAACACCAAAGAATTAATTAATAGTTTAAATTAATAATTTACAATGAATTTTATAGATAATAAAGAATATATTTTATTTCCTGAACAACTTAAATAAATTTACAAAACATGATTAATTAGACACCGTGTGATGAACCCTTTAGTAACTCGAGATACATATATATCTCTAGTTTAAATAAAATTTATTAATTAACAAATATCATTGAAAAAATGTTATCACAAGTTTAATTTCTTGTCTCAAATGTATTTATTATTGTGAAGTTTTTATTTAAACAAGAACTAATGTTACTCGAACAATGATAATAATTAATTACGTTATAATCATCCGTTTAGATTTTTACCATATTTTTACCAGATTTTTATCATTTTGGGTCAAATTATTACTATAAAAGCTGAATATCCCATTCAGATTATTATGGCATATTGAAAATTTGCCATTATATGATTGATTTGTCTGTGTGTCTCTGTGTTTGCCTGTCCCGTGTTCCGATTTTCAATCTTCCAGTTTCCGTGATCCCACCCTATACCTAATCCTTAACAGTTCTATAACATAGACTTAATATGGCTCAATATATAGCTCATGTGTATGTTCCACTCTTGTTTCCTTTTTATTCACGATTTTTATCATTTTTATAAAATTGTCACTATAAAAACAGCATATCCTGTTCTGATCTTTGACTAATTTTGACTATTTTTAAATTTAAAAATCTGTTTTGATATAAAATTGGGATTTTCCGTTCCCAATATTAACCAAATTTTGGTCATTTTTGCCTTGATTATCGCAATTTCACCTGTTTTAACTCTTTTTCCCTATTTTTGTGCCCTTTTTAACGATTTTTATGCCTATTTTGGACCATTTTTTTGTCCTAATTGACCTGAAAATCCCATAAGAGAATTGAAAAATCCCATTTTAAAGTAAAGATAAAAATTCCTTAGTTAGAATAAGAGTGCGGACGGACAGATGGACGGATGGACATAGTCAATTCTATATATCTATCTAAAAAGTCAGATAAATAAAGTGTGTTTGTCTACAATTAAAACATTAAAAATTTAAATTATACAACTACGAATTTTAAACAACAATTTTAACAAAATCGAATTTAAAAGTTAGTAAAACAGCACTAACTAATATATAATATAACGAAGCAACAATATTCATAAGAACTGTAATGCAACCAATACTCCATATCTAACGATATATAATACAAATCTGTCTCATAATTATTGGTCAGATTAACCCCCTATTTTTATGCTAATATCCGATTAAACATGAGTGGATTTTACAATATTAACTATATTTCGGTAGTAAATTTACAATTGAAGTTCTTTACTATGTAGTGATGCACAAAAGACAAACGTTAAGAATTTTGCTTAATTCTAAACCTTAACTCCTGAAAATAATTTATCCTAAACTTTGACCTGCGAACAATATTCTTAACTTTAACTTTATCCGGTTAAGAAAACTTTAACTCGAGTTAACTCAAAAATTTAACTCAAACAAATTTTTTAGTATTTTTCAAAGGAATTTTCATTTAAAAAATTAAATTTTGAATCGCATTCATTATACAAAAGTATATAACAACTAGTTTTTAATTATCAAATAATTTTTAAGAAATGAGTAGTAATGAAAATACCTGTAGTTTACCATTTACAATTGAAGTTCGTTACTATTGAAATAATTGCTAACGATTGAATTAATGTTCATCTAACAAAGTTAGTAAATTAACGTTAGTTAACTAACTTTTAGAGAGTAAAATAAAGAAATTATGTTTAAATTTATCCTTTTATAATCATTAAATATATATTTTAAATTATATTTTTATCTCAAAGTAACCAAAAATATTTTATTTATCCTTAAATTTATTCTTATTACAAACTAAGTTTAATACAAAATTATGAAAATCGTAATTTAACATTAATTCCGTTTAATTCCAAATTTGTAATTAACTACATTTTTTATGAAATATTTCATATGGCAATATATATTAACAATAACTCGTTAACTAACACTAACTTATAAATATTATAATGGAATTTCCAAAAATTTAAAAACTGTAATGCAACAAATACTTCTAAACTACCATTATATAATACCATTGTGTCCGGGATTTACTGGAAGAAGCAGAATCCTCAATAGCTCTTATTTTTATACTGATAATGGAGAAAAATTTATTTAAGAAAAATCAGTGATAATGGTGTGGAATAAAGATAAGCAAAAGCATTATAAAATTCCCACTATATTAAGTTTTTAATACCAATGTTATTAAACACAAGAGGACTCTAAAAGCATACATGCTTTTATTATAAAGTACTAATAGCATATGTGAAATATCAAGCGTACCAATATTTTAAGCAACTTTCTACAGAAACTTATATGGAGTTGTACTTTCTATGCTTCAAACCACCTAATCCTCCCGTTAACTAATTATTTTAAAATTTTATCTCTTTTTGACGAATCCCCCAGTAGAATCTCTATAACATTTTTGCTTATGAGGTAATTGTATCTCTTACCGTTTGGTCTGAAAATAAGAAAAAAAACAGCCTTACCAAATTAAATGTATAAATTAATGAAATTTATACAGTACAGTATTTTATTAACTTACGTATTACTTAAAGTCTTTTAATATTTACTTTTAAGTATGAATTTTTTCATGTAAATCAACTCTAGCTTAAATAATAATAATCTTATTAAAAGATATAATGCAATGCTAACAAAAATATTATGATGTTTGTACAAGAATTATATTAAATTTTGATTAGTTGCTTTGCATCAATGAATATATAAATCGATGTAAATTAAATAATTATTAAAGTTAAATTTGACGTTTATAAACAAAAGTGACTATAAAGTTTTAATATACACTATAGCATTATGTTGCCGTAAGTTTCATTTTAAGTTATTTTCTTCAATATATTTCAAATATCGTAATTATATATAATTTTTCGTTATAGTACAAAAATAATATTAATCACATTACTTGGCGTTTTGGTTATTATATCGATGGGTAAGTTGTAACCACAGAACTTGTATTTAATTTTGTGTATTAGGACTTTACGCACTAATACACAAAATCTTGCAAAATTAGGTCAATTAAATGTATTTAAACGATATAATATGCTACTAAAAGGAATTTTATATCAAAATCGACACAACATGGGTCAAATATGCCAAAAGTAGGGTCTAAAATGGGAATATAATTTGTCAAAAATATCCAAAACTTGGTCAATATTCGGTCAGATCAGTCAAAATATGCACTATCTAATCAAAATGGCAAATAATTTGGTAAACACAATTGGCAGAACTTCAGATTAATATTTTAAATAATTTATAGGCTCATGATTGTGAATTATCTGAGAAAAATAATCGAATTTCCGAAAATCCGGCTAAAATTCGTGGATTCTGCCTCTATCTGCCGGCCAAAAACTCTTATATTTCAAAGGTTACTATGGTTAATATTATTGTTGAATTTACACATAAAAATAGAAAATTGTTTCATGAACTGATATTTGAGATATTTTTTGTTCTCGTTTGAATAGAACTTTTTATATTTGTTGGTAGTTCTTTATTTTGAAAATTTTAAACATTCTAATTTATGATATACTAAATGACTAAAATGATTAATGATACAAAGTAAATCTGTTTGCTAATTAAACATTAAAAATTTAAATTGTACAAATGCGTATTTTAAATAACTAATATTAACAAAATCGAACGTAAATAAAAGGCAACCAGACCTAACTTATAAATAATATTACGAAGAAATAACATTACTAAGAACTGTATTGCACCGAATACTTCAAATCTAAAGATATATAATACAAATCGGTCTCGTAATTATTGGCTACAAATACAAACCTTTTTTTACTAAAATCCGATTAAAACAGGAATTTGGTTTTACAATAGTAATGCATATTGCCGATCGAACATAGCCATGGCTTAAAATATAGTCTTATAATTAAAAACTTATATATTAGCCTTGTTATTAAGAACATACAAAAATTAATTAATAGTTTAAAAGTATATTTAAATTATTCTCTGGATTCTACGTATATAAGTGTTAACAATAGAAAAATATATTTTTTAGCTCACTTTGTAAAAGTTAGCTATTAGATTTGCAATGTCTGTCTGTCTGTATGTCTGTAGACTTTTTTAGATCGCAAAAATGAGGCAAAAATGACTAAATTTGAGTCATAATTTGGCCAAGACTGAGTCAAAATGTGTCGAAATTGGCTTAAATAAGGGCAAAAAAGGGCTTAAATTGGGTCAACAATGACGAAAATTTGGCTTTAATAGGGCCAAAAAAGGGCTCTAATTGGGGCAAAATTGCCTAAAAATAGGAAAAATTGGTTTAAAAATGACTAAAATCTGTTCAAAAATGGGTTATATCGTGGCAAATATGAGTTATATTTGGTGTCACGCGTCTTACTAATTATACTATAATACGTTATGACACGAGCCTAATTGTATCTATAAGCACAATTTTGATGTTACCTCGTCAACAGCTAAACTAAGAATAAAGAAAAATAACCTTAACACTCACTGAAGTACTATTCATAACAATGTAATAAAGCACATAAAAAATTTTATTGAAACAATAATAATTAAAAGTTTTGTTTGTTTAAAATAAGAAATCAATAATGTAAGCCAACAATAGATTTAAAGTCAAAGTGAGCGCATTACTAATGTTCATTCTTGTTAATTGTTTCAAAAAAGATCCTGTATTTCTACTTCTAGTAAATTTTAGGCCATGGATTATTAAATTACCTATAATATCTAAATGAAAATTATTTTATGTTAAATATTCGCTTAATTAATATATGATTTTTATTCTAGTTTAACACTTGTTTGGGTATTCATTAATAAACCTCAAATTGAATTCTTTTTAGGATAACTAATACACTTTTTTCATTAACAAATATCATTGAAAAATTTATTAAACGTATTTATTATTCTGAAGTTTTTATTTAAACAAGAACTAATCAAAACTAACGTTTGAATATTATAATTGAATTTCCAAAATTTAAAAAACTATAATGCAACAAATACTTCTAAACTTCCAATTTATAATACAATTGTGTCCCATCTTAACTGGATGCAGCATCAGGGGCTCTTATTTTTATACACAAATCTGAAAAAAAACTTTATGTTGTTATTGGAACTTGTTTTTAGGATATAAATCAAGACCATATATCAGCCAGAAGTTAGATAAAAATTTATTTTTAAAATAACAATAATTCAATCATACTTTAGGAAATTTATTTTGAAAAATTTATATATTACTATGCGCATCATTGTAAAACATTTATTTGGGTGACGCAAGATTTTACTCGAACAATGATAAAAAGTAATTACGTTATAATCATCATTAAGATCACACAGCTTAATAATATAAAACTTTACAAATAATTTACATCAGACAGAGTGTTTTATTTTTTTCTATTATTCTAAAATTATATTATATTATTGCTATTCTGTGAAATAAGAACAAAAGAAATAAATCATTTTTCGCTAATATTCCCTATTTTTTCATAATACAAGCGGCAAAGCGGTTTAATAAATCAATATTTGTCTGTCTGTACCACAGCATCCTCCTTTGCCTCATATCCATATTTACCATTTTATCCTGCCGTACTTCCGATTTCTCCTTGGCAGTAGACATTTTTATTCTCACTTTGCAAAAGTCAGATATATGGGTATGTCCGTCTAAATGTCTGTCTGTCTGAGCACTTTCTTATGTTAATAAAGGGGTTTTGATCTATACTCTAATAGAGAGATTTTACTTATTTCTTATGTTAATTAAGGGAATAAAATCGAATTCTTATGTTAATAAAAGGATTTTTAGATCAAAATGATCAAAAAGTAATGTTAAAATGAATAAAATATGAACAAAATTATGATCAATATTGTTATTAAAAAGATCAAAATTGGGCAAAACAATGCCAAAAATAGGCAAAATTCGGCCAAAAAAGATTAAAGCTGCAGTGGCATCTGCCGCTATTTTGTGTTATAAAAGCGAGTTCCAACCACAAAATGGCAAATAACTAAAAACTGGGCAAAATGGGCAATATCCAGCAAAAATAACAAAAATTAAGAATCAAAAAGAGGCATCTGCCGCTATTTGCTGTAAATTAAGGAAATTTCATGCTCAAAATTGACAAAAACCTGGAAAAAATTGAATTATGCGAAATAAATTAATTTAAGGTTAAAACTTTTGTGACATCTGCCACAGATTTGAGGTCATTTAGAAATTATCAACTTCTGAACTGTCAACAACTTCGGTTTAAAGATTCATAAATCCGATTTAACTGAAAAATTAAAAGCCAGAACTTAAGTGGTATCTGCCACTAATCTTTTATATAAAATAAATTATTGTTTTATACATTATACACCTTTATAATTTAAATTACAGGGAGCAACGGATGTAGTAAGCGAGAGACTTGATCTTACTGGACTTAACTTTACAAAGTCAAATATTATGACCGTATTGATCTTGTTTTAGTTTACCTAACTTATACAGTGGTTTGTCTCATGTAGTAATCTAATGGATTAGTTCGTAATAGTATTTATATCCTCTTCAATAAATCGAGCTTCTTGTCAGTAACATCGGTATTTATTTGCTGTCCTGCTTTTCTGTCTATTCTGTTATTTAGTCTGCTATTTGCTAACCTTAAGCTAACTTCCTGCTTCTTTTTTTATTCGGTTAATTTGTCTGTTTTTAGCTGACATTTTTTATTACTAAGGCTACTGCTAAGTTATCATAAGAAGCGCGTAGACAGAACACCATGAAAGCGTGAGGTAGACTAATCTGTCCAATTTAGACTTGTGTTAATGCAGGTTCTTAGGTCAAAAGACTGAATGGTTTAGTATAGGTTCGATAAATCCACATTGAGACTACTTTAAGCTTCATGAGACTTTTTTTATTGGTGGCTGAGAATATAATTGTGAGCTCACTTTGAGGTCTAATAAAAATCTTACAATAAATAGGAGCTTGTACGACTAGCAAAGACAAGCAAAGCAAAGCAAAGCCAAGCAAAATAAAACCAAGTAAAGCAAAGCCTAGAAAAGCCAAGCAAAACTTAACGAAGCCAAGCGATTACTTAAAAACAATATTACTTTAGCATCAAACTAAAAGGGATCTCTAATCTAATTATGGGGAGAACAGGCCGATAAACGATCATCCCGTTTTCTACATGACAAAATTGGAGGAATTGCGGAGTAAACAATCCTTATAAAACATTTATAGAACAATTATATAATTAATTTTTTGTCACAAAATATCTATATCTCTAGCTATGAACTTTATTAAATTTTCAATCATTTTCTTTCGTATTATTTTTTTGCATATCCAATAATATCAAAGATCAGAGATTTCTAGCAAAATTGGGTTGTCATGTATTTTGTCATATAGGAACAGGTCTAGTCTTTTCAAATCAGTGGGAACATGTGATAAAATTAAAATGGTCTATTACGAACAAATTCAAGTTGGAACCAAAACCAATCCCTTGTAGAATCTAACACTATAGAGAACCAAGTAGAAAAACCACCCAATTCAGGTAAAAAGTCGGTTGATTTCCCCACTTATAATACTATGTTTAATAAAATTTTAAATGTCTGCATATCGTTTTATGTGGGATTAAAAAATCTAGCGATTTCGGTTAACGAAGTTTACAAAAATATTTAATGGGAAGTCAAAACCACTTATAACGGGAGACACGAGAGATCAGAAAATAGTACGTATAGACCTCTATCCCCGATTGTATGGGTAATTCTACATGGGCTCTGTAAGAGAAGAAATTAAACTCAAGAGAGATGTCCACCATTTGCTAGAGGTCTTATCAAAGCAAAGAAATGCCGCAGCACTTTCAAAAAGTTATCAAGGTTTTTCTAACTTATACGAAACTAGAGAAATGCAATTAACATTAGCTATGACAAAAATTGGGAAGCATATACAAAATATAGATTTGCATATAAAAAATATACCTGCATAATTATTATTCTAATAAAGCACAGTTTATTTTAATAGACTATATGTATACCGCTATATGTGCATATTATAACGTATCATTACATACGGCCACTTTTGAAAATTGGGAAACGTCTGTCCTGCAGTTAAAACAGGGCTATTTATTATTTAATCTTATTTTTTGTCATGTGTTAAAAAATATTCTGTCGGATATTGAGACAGATGTACATCCAAATTTTGCGTCTGGGTTTAGACATGGATAATTGGAAACACTATTATATAATGTAAGTAGTTACTGTAGCACAAAGTAAAGAGGAAGTTTTTATGAAGTTAACCATTCCTCTAGTAAAATCAGATAAAATAACTAAGTTTCAGTTAATTTGTTCAAATTCTTTAACGATTCCATGTTATTCTAATTTATGTAAAGAATATAAAAATTATCTAAAAAATTAAACGAACTTCGTGAAGTTTATTTTATCTGACTGGATTTGGTTAGCAGATGCCTCGACCAAGGATATAACGTTTACTGCAAAATTATATAGCTTTGCTTACTTACCGATAGCAAGTAAACAGTTAATTACTATATTATAGTTATTTGTCAGAGTGAACACTTTGTTTCAAATAAAATTAAAGAAGGAAGTTATGTTTTACATAAACATTTAATAATGAAAAAATTTTCGCATTGTCATTACCAAACATTTAGTCATAATGTTATTTAATGGAGTAAAGTAAAAATCATTGATTTTGGTTGTTACATAAGCACGGATAAATTAATTCTGTATGGCATAATATTAAAGCATGATAACGAAACATTAAAAAAAATACCCCGACCTATTTAAAAGACTCAATAAGTAAACCGTACTTTAACAACACTTATAAGATCAATCCAATGTCTATTAAAAAATTTAACATAACTTCATATAACTCAAAAGTTACTATGGACAACTTAATGTTTACCGCAATTTCTGTTTATTTGTGGCAATCTAACGAGTATCTTGCTTCCTCTGTTTTCGATCTAAAAGACAAGCAAGAAATTATTAACTTCCACTATAACCTTTTATCAATAGTCACCTTTATCGGGAAATTTATGACTTCTTTTATTGACTTTGTAGTTATAACTAGCATGGTGAAGGAAAACCGATGGATGTTCGGTCTACAGGGTACAATAACAATAGATACTGTGTCCTGAATGAACAAGGTCTAAGGATATTGTCGCCAGTAGAAATTATTATTTGTATAAGTACTGAACCACCCATAATTAAAGACAAATTAAAAAGGTTTGTCTTCGTGGTCATTTAAAAATTAATGTGGAATTACGACAACAGACCGATGATAATGGCAGAAATCAAGCATAACACAGTCTATGATGACATTTACTTCTACTAAAAACTAAGATAATGATATACGATACCTCATCACTCATCTAACATAATTTATTTTTTTTATCAAAACGAACAAAAACTAAAAATTGATTCAGAAAACGAAATAGATCATTCTATTTACTATTACATTAAAGACTCAGGCCATATATCAGACTCTTAAGAGAGCAATAAAACACAAATGTCTGAAGAGTAGTTTTATGACGATGACGGACTCTTATCAGATGAATTACAAAGAACCTCTTTAACACAAAACAAAAAAAAAAGAAAATATTATAAAGTATTGCGATCCCAATATATTAAACGACACAGAAACACTTGTTATACAAAAATTATAACTTACATAATCTAAACTAAATATAATAATGGCTGCTCCTTCTAGTAGTTTCCACCCTAGGATTTATAAATATATACGATTTATAACGATAGATCAGAAACCCTTCCTGACTTGTTAGAACATTTCTAAACCATATCCGAAAAAAATGTCTGGAATGAGAAACAATTGGTCAAAAAATGTTAGTTTATATGTCAGGTAATGCATTTCGCTGCTATAAGCATGTGGCAATAACACAAATACAATCAAGTAGGAAGATGACAAAATATTACTTGCAAAATATCGGAACCCCAGTGATTCCTCTGAATAAGAATTGCGAACATTTAAAATTAGAAATTAAAAACTCAATAAAAGAACATGCTACCATACCTAATGGAAATATTATTGAACTAAATAAAAGAGTAGATATTCCAATAAAAAATAATAACCAAATAATTAAAATAGTGTAATTTTTTATAGGGTTTTTCTACTCTTATTCTATTAGGTTTAGATTGGTGTCGGGAATATAATATCAAAATTGTTACTGTGGACACCCAAGAATTAATTAATTTATATTTTAAATTAATAATTTACAATGAATTTTACAGATAATCAAGCATGTTTTATTTCCCTGACAACATAAATAAATTTTCAAAACATGATTAATTAGACATACTTAGATAGATGTGTGATGAACACTTAATAATCTCGAGATACTTACATATCTCTAGTTTAAATAAAATTTATTTACCAACTTTTTAACTTACTTTGTAAAAGTCAGCTTTTGGATTTGGGATTCGTGTGACTCTGCCTGTAGACTTTTTTTAGATGACAAAAACGCGGCAAAAATGAATAAAAATTGATCAAAAATGGATCAATATTGTCTATAATAGGGGAAAAACAGGGCGTAAATTGTGTCAAAAATGACTAAAAACGGGGCAAAATTGGTCATAATAGACACAAAATAGGTTCAAAAATTGCTAATTTCGGGGCAAATATGAGCAAAAATTGGTGTCACGCGTCTTACTAGTTATACTTAAACACGTTATTTCACGCGCCTAATTGTTTCTATAATACCAGTTTTGATGTTAACTCGTCAACAGCTAATCTAAGAATGAACGAAAATATCCTTAACACTCACTGAAGTACTATTTATAGCAATGGTTGAAAGCACATTAATATTTTTATTCGAAACAATAATAATTAGAGGTTTTGCTTATTTAAAAATTAAAATCAATAATGTAAGCCAACAATAAATTCAAAGTCAAAGTGAGCGCATTACTAATGTTCATTCTTGTTTTCTTGCTATTTAACTAAAATTTTGACAATAATAATCTAATTATAGCTTAATGCAGGATATAAAACCAAAAATATTATGTTTGTACAAGATTTCCATTAAATTTTGAATAGTAGATATGCATCAATGTGTATAAAAGGCTCTGTTTGTAATTAACTTTTAATTTTAATTTAGTATTTAATTTATAAACAGAAGTGTCTATCAAATATTAAATATACACTCGAGCAATATGTTTTCGTAAGATAAAAATTAATTAATTTTCTTCAATATATTTCAAATATCGTAATTATTGATAATTTTTCGATTATAGTACAAAAATAATATTATAGACATTACTTGGCGTTTTGGTTATTATATCGATGGGTAAGTTGTAACCACAGAACTTGTATTTAATTTAGTGTATTAGGATTTTACGCACTAAAATTAAACTAGAGTTATATGATTTTATTTAGAACGTCTAAATAATAAATAGTTACGGCAGAATCATTATTATAAATATAACAATAGTTTTTTACAAATTAAATTTTTTTTGCCATAGTTTACTAATGAACTAATAGTATATTTTATTTTTCCCGTAATTAGATGACAACGTATCAGCAGACGTACTCTCTGGCTGTTTTTCTGGTCCATGTTATTCCGATAGGAATTGCGATGGAGTTTGCAAAGGTTGCGATAAACGCAAAGGTGGACATTGTAGCATATG
>JAQIXJ010001728.1:0-18978 GCA_034700185.1 Phthiracarus laevigatus | reverse complement strand
CGTTAAGATCGCAATATCGTCAGCATAAACACTATGCGCACTCAGTCGCGGAAAGACAAAAAGCAACCTCATATATGGTTCAAACTCAATCTATGGAAAAATGAGCTTTCTCTCATCATTAATGAAAGTAAAACATGGTATTTTGATAGTAATGATTAGGATCTATATTTTCATGCATTTGCATATCTGAATATCTACATATCTTGAATGAGTGGTATATTTGTGGCTCTAATTAGATAAATGTTCATTAGACATCGAACCAATTAATTTAAAACATAATTATAAGCATATAAAATGCATTATTTAAAACCAATGTGCATATTCTATTGCAAATTTGCATATTTTAAATTTTTGTTAAAAATTTTTTGCTACGTTAAGTATTTTAAAAGTTGAAGGACAGAATGAAAAAAATAAGTACCAAATCCGATGAGTTTTTGTGGCCCTTTAATGTTTGGTCAAAAATTCAATAAATTATGGCTCAAATTCGAGATGTTTTAAGAATTGCCTGTTTAGGCTTTTGCAGGAATTAAATTTTTAAAAATATATTTGAAAAAAGATTTGGCAATAGGCCAAAAAATTTTCTTTTACTTTCTATGAGTATAACTTTTCCATTCAGATTTCGAAAAAATTATAATATTAACCTCTCTAAACTATTATAAACTGGAAAAAGTTATGCATATATAATTTTCATAATTTTTAAGCGCATTTTCAGTAGCATAAACTGAAGTTTTGATCGCATATAATTGAAGTCCCTAGTAATGATTAAAGACGTTAACGGGTATTAGTGAACGGGTTTTATTGAAGCATCCAAACCAAATCTATATAATAAATATAAAAACTGAAAACTGGTTATTAACCGTAACACATGGAAATTAAAGTAAAATAGAGCATGCATTGGGATTTCTAAAAATATGAACTGATATTATTTTATACGAATCACTTTTTTAATTTAAATTTGAAAATTAAATTATATTAAATTTTTGTGAAATTCAGATATTGTCTATATTTATGTTTAGCTCGGGATAATTAATATTTAGTAAGGGTTATATCAAGATTGATGGGGTTATTTTAGAAATAACTTTTTGAAGTCAAATTTTATTATTAAAATTATTTTAAAATTATATCGGTAATAAAATCTGACAATTACTATTACTGATTCTGAAAATTTTTTATGCTTATTTAAATACTAAACAATTATAAAATAAAAGTTTGCTAAAGTGAAAATTTGCGAATAGATAATATTTAATTGGTATTTTATTCATTATTTTAAAGTTATTAAAAATAAAGTTATAAAGGCAAAAATAAATTTTAAAACAGTTAAAAAAAGTTCCTATTATCATTAATTACTGCGCGATTATTATTTGCTTAAAATTGAAAAATTGGTTTTAAACGAGAAAGTTTTATAGCTTTCAACTTCGTTTAAATAGTTTTAGTTTGTTTAAGTTAAAATAATGAATTTAAAAGAACTTTTTAAACCGAAAACACCGAATTTTGAAGTCACTGACTGAAATAACCAAAATGATCTTTGCAAACCTATTTTCTTAAATCATGTTTTAAATTTGTTTTTTTAATTAATAAGTACAACTAAACACCAATAAATATTTTATTGATGTATGCAATGCTTATATAAAATTTGAAACATTTTGTGGTAAAAGTTTGTTTTTATTAAGCTCAACACAAGCTCAATAAGCTCGTTGAAGAAAGCTTGAGCTTGAGCTTGAACTTACAAAATTTAAGCTCAAAAGATGTTGAGCTTTGAGCTTTAGAATTACACTAAATCTCTTATTTGAGCTTAATCTTGTGCTTGAGCTGGCTTAAGCTAGCTTACCTGTGCTTGAGCTTTCTGCCATCATTATTTATCATAAATTATCATAAACAAATAATATATTTGTAATTACAAAATGATGATTATAAAAGACACGTTTTAAACGCAAATTTAAAATATAAATTAACTTATTCCAGTTATTATCCGTGTAAATTGCGAATTTACCCTTAGATATATTTTATTATCGGTGCTCTTTGCTGGTCATCAGCCGGTAACGAACTGCTCTAATATTATCAATTTTTTAATTTAAAAAAGTCTAGTCTTAAATATCATTAAAGTTGTGTAATTATTGATAGAAAAAAATTTTAAAAAATTAAATGAATATTAATAAATATTACCAAAGATTTAATTATTTTTGACCGAATAATTTAACTCTTATATCGTAATTTAAAAATTTAGTGAATATCAATTGTTAAATTTGTTAAACTGTATAAATAGTATTTGATTGCTATGACATTTGTGATATTAGTATTTATACTGTACATGTAAATTAATTTTAATTTACCGATTTTCTAAATCTTACTTTTAAAACCTGAATTTATTAGATAAACGGCGTTTCGTTCAATTAAAATGGGTGGAAGGGTTAAGCTCAGTGTTACACTTGACGAGAAGTTTTTTGTAGCATAAATAGTGCTATCGTTGCTTTAGTTACGCAACAAAGCTTTTTTTTAACTTAAACTGTAGTAGAAATATATTATACAATACAGGTATTACGTTTTAATAATAAGCATCGGTTTCAAGTGTGGTTTACAAACACATAACATGAAACTTTTATTTTAATTTGTGATTACACCTTCAGTATCTGCAAAACTATTGAAAATAATGGAAAACAGTTTAACGATATTAGACGTGTTTCGGTCTATACATTCCATGGATATTGAACATGTAAGACAACTTTTCATTAATAACTTCACAGCTATTATGAACGAAAAAGACGCGAAGATTGCAACACTCGAACGACAATTAAGTGAATATAAACTCAACAGTTTCCGCGACAGTCATATAAAAGTAACCGAAACGATCGTTAATAAAGCGGAAACAGACGCAAAGGTGCAGAGACTTGAGAAGGAGAACAGTGATATGCGCGCCAAGAACGCCAAACTATACTCAGACGCCAAACAACTGATCGACAAACAGCACACACGCATCGAAAATCTCAATCAACTGATGAAAGTCACCAATAACTCCTTAAAGGCGGAGCTTTCGAACACTCACGTATTAAACGGAAAGATCGCGGCATTGAACGTGGAATACGCAAAACTATCGGCGACTAACGCAAAATTTACCAAAAAAATTGCCAATTTAAAACAACGGATCAATAATCAAATGCAAACTATTAACGATTTGTCTATAGACATATCGGAACGCGACAAACACGCATTCTTTATGACATCAGACAATGGTAGCATTAAATGCATAGTTCCTGGTTGTGATGCGCAACCATTTAGTTCGTGGTCTCGAGCGTGGGGTCATCGTAGTCATTGTAGACTACCGCTCGTTCAACAAATAGCAAACTGATATCGCATTCTGTACAATCAGTGGTGTACACGTTTTTATTATAATGCTTACGATTACTTTTAGCAAACATTTTATAACAGATTGTATAACAAATTATAGTTATTAGAATTCATTCAACTTTTTTTAATATTTATTTCACAATCTTACATAACAAAAATTATAAAATTACGTGATTTCTTTTCATATAAAATTTTTTTTACTTATAAAACACTTTAAATAACTAAAATCATTACAAGTGCTAAATATGGTTAAAAGTATTTATGATTTAAAGATTAGTACAATTGATTTTTTATTTAAAAAATATGAACAATTAACACACTGTTATCACGTATTTATAATAGACTCTCAAACAGACTCCCGAAATGCTCGATTGGACACCGGGTCGGGCTTTGAATTAAAAAATGAATAAAATTTGTTAACTAAGTTTGGTAATTCTAATCTATTCATAACATTTAAAGAACTAAACTAAAGCATATTAAACATTAGAAAGCAATGTTTTTATCACGTAATTATGGTATATGGTAGTACGGTAGCTAAAAATAAATTTTATTATTTGGTGTCTGTTTTATCGGGCTCGGGTTTAAAATTTCAAATTTAAAATTTATACCTAATAATAGCTTAATAATAGCAGAAGCATATTTAAATTACACATTTTAAAAAATTTAAAAACTGGGAAAAAATATTAAAACTCGAAAATAAACAAAAAACCAACATATAGAAACAACATTAATAAACAATATTTAACTTAAAAAACCATAATGAGGTATAAAATTATCATTAAACGCGAGTATTACTTAAATTTTCAAATTCGTCCAATATTTGAGTAAAACCAGTCAATAAGTCACTACTGGTTAATAGTGATTGGATTATTTAAGCCATTTAAAAACGATAGGTTATTAATAGAGAGTCAAAATAATAGCATTTTTAGCATACAAAAATAGCGCTATAAATAGCATTAATAAATGAACAAAATAGCACTTAAAAATAGCATTTATATTTTTTAAAAACTACTTGAAATTTAAAATATAATGTCTTTTTCTTCATATTAAATTTTTCTAAATCTTCCTTAATTTATTTTATAATTAAGTTTAAAAAGTTTTTTGAAAAGTAAGTTATTAGGAATTTTTGGTAGTATTCAAAAAAAAATTTGGACAATGGGTAACAAAAACTAATCAGATTTAAATGACAATATTTCGATTTCGAGGAAAATAGCATTTGTTAGCATTTATAGCATTTATAAATTGAGCTAAAACGACTCCAAACTATGTAATTGGTGCTCATATAATAATTATATGCTTATAATTTATGAAATAAAAAAGTAGCAAAAGCTATCTTTTTGACTCTCTCGTTATTAATATTATGCGTCTCAACATTTAATTTGTTTTTATAATATGCATTAATTTTGTGGTAATCTGAGCAGAAATCTTATTGCGACCACAAAATCATATTCATATCAATAACAAACCTTCAAATAAGAGTTGAGTTTCGAATTAACGACACAAAAACCTATGGCATTATAAAAAATCCATTGTAAAACTACAAATTCAAAACCATTAGCTAACACCGAATCAAATGGAATGGTCAGACGAATTCGTGCACAGTTTTCAATCACTATCCAAAAATTTAATTCTTAAAAAAATGCGGTATTTGTACTCTAAATTAGAAGAACCAAACCAAATACCGGTAAATGATAAAGAATGCCATAAAAAATCAATCAAAACTGGACTGATCATCAACACTGAATCGACAATTGCTCTTCAGTTTGGCGATCAACTCTTTTTGCACCAAATTATTTGCTTCCAAACTCTTAATCGTCATTTTCTGGCAGTCTATAACTTCACTCAACTCTTTAATCTTTTTAGCGCTCTCACTGGTAATTCGTTCAATCTCTTCACAAAGACGTTCGTTCTCCTGCTTAATTGTCTTCATCTCTGGT
Source organism: Phthiracarus laevigatus (assembly GCA_034700185.1). Taxonomy (NCBI): domain Eukaryota; kingdom Metazoa; phylum Arthropoda; class Arachnida; order Sarcoptiformes; family Phthiracaridae; genus Phthiracarus; species Phthiracarus laevigatus. The sequence continues at coordinate 13,699 of JAQIXJ010001728.1, read as the reverse complement.
AAAAACTCATTACTAGCCATTAATAACAATTGCTTAACGCATTCGATGTTCGACTGTTTGGGCGCTTCAGCGCAGTTGTTTGCGGCGATATTTTCGCAAAGTTTGGCCGTACTTTCGCAAACTTTGTTTGCTTCTTCGATGGCACTCAACTGTTGTTCGAGGCTAACGATTTTGGTGTCCTTTTCCGATATAATAGCGTCGAAGTTATTGATGAACAGTTGACGGACGTGTTCGACATTCATCGAGTGGAACGATCGCAACACGTCTACCATCGTTATCTTATTGTCGTTCGCCATATTACCATCATTTGTTTATTATACTTGTAGTTACCATTTACGACTGTTTGCGAACAAAATTAAATCTCATGTAAAACTTTTGCATAGAAATTACGTAACAGTTTTGTTTAGTTACGGGTTTGCGTTGAGTTTGTACTAGTAATATCGTTAAGTGTTTGTCGCATATATCGTAGATATTTTCATGTTTTTTTGGATAAAAAGGCACGTTATTATTGGTAATGAAGGGCAATAGCATTAAAAGTTATTTAATGTGATGTTTGCGTGTGTGGCGCCACCAAAATATTTACGTTTACCCATAGAAATTGATATTTGCGTTATTTTAAATGTTGAATTTTTAAAAAGTAACAAATAATTCAATGAGAACTGTATTACTATTGCATAAATGAATTATTGAGTAAAATAAATATAATAAATAATAATTGCACATTCACTTACATATATATCTCACTTATTTTAATTTGACATTAAATCAATAGCGTTTATTTTATATGATCTGATAGATATGTACACTGTTGACACGTGAGTGTGAACAAAAATTGCTGCAGATTTATTGGTACCGCTATCTATTGGTCAATGTTAGCCTGTTTTCTTTTATAGTTAGCTTTGACTAATGATGTTAAAACAGTGCCAATAAAAAGTGCTGCTATAAAACATAGGTTTGTCTGCCAATGACCAAACTTTTTAGTCACTTCCGAACAACCAAATGTTAATATTATGCCAAATATCTGTAAATTATTAAATTATTTATAACTGAATTAACTTTACTTATTAATTTATATCGCGTTTTGAAATACTCGAGAGTCTATTCTTTTGATGATAGGCTTAAAGTTTTTTTCTAACGATAAGAGTTTACCTGCGCTGACGTATTACATAGACCAGCAAAAGTACCCTCAGGGTGTGGATAACTTATTTCGGCCGCCAATTCAAACCCAATCGGTAGATACCCAGTCATGAAAAATCCAAGCATTCCCGAAACGATAAATAGTGGCCAAATTGGTTTGAGGAACAATGCTCCTGTAAATAATACCATTGCCACCACCGTTAAGATATTAACGGCAACAGTTACCTGTTTGAATAATTGAGTCCAATCTAATAAATAACCGGAAACAAGAGAGCCAATGATACCCGAAATGGTTATAATAACTCCCATATAACCGGCGCTTTCGATTATATTTGGTTGATTTCCGTAAACACTGGTTATTATTTGATTGAGATCTGTGGACAGCGCGTAAAACACGCCCACATTGAATCCGTACGCGAAAAATTGTAGCAAAAAATTAGTATCAGTAACTAAAGCGTACACTGAATGATAATAAGATTCGCTTTCGTGAATGATTTGAGCCGATGCTTGTGCAGCACTCGGTGGACACTCTGGTCGTTCTTTGAACAATACAAGTATGAGTATGAATACAGTTGTTGTAATTACTGCCACGCCATAAAAAACTATTTGAAGTCCATTACCAACTTCTACTGTACCAGTTTTTTTAAGATTATAAATTTCGATTGTGTTATTTTGAGAGAAAAACTTTGTTGCGTTATCTTCTTCGTGATGAAAACTTGGAACAAGCAATGGAGGAATCAAAAATCCGAACGCCATCCCAATTGGATCCCCAAACACACCGATAGCAGTAGCGCGCGCCACTTCCTTATCTGAAAACCAAAGCGCTGCCAACAGCGGTGGCGTACTCAACACAAACAATTGAGAACTGGCAACCATTGTCTGACCAATCATCGTAACCCAGAATCTGTCGGGATTAGCACTCAAACATTTGATCCACGCTCCCAAACAGTTTAACAATGTGCCCAAAATTAAGCAAAATCGTAGATTGTTCTTCTCCATCAGCCAAGTGGTAGGTATTATTCCTATTACGAACACAACCATAAACACAACTGTAGTGCAATTCACCCAAAACACACTCGTATTGTAATACTCTGTAATTATGTTTTCTAAAATCACGTACTGAGTCCATTGAAATGCCACTGATATCAAAAATAATAGGAACAATAGCAGAATTAAGAATCGCTTTTTGTATAATTTAATTGTAACGCTCGGAGAACGAACATATTCGATGACAGCTATTTCAGGCGCACGATATCCATACTGTTCTGCGTAATCCTCGGGAAAAAAAATCGATAGTCTTGATTGTCGTCGAACACCTGGACAATTCCCGCAAAGTGCTGTGCTATTGACGTTCGGTAGAAATAAACTCGATCTCTTGTCTCGCGACGAATACGAATTATCGGATTTTGGTAAAAATAAACTGTTTCTTTTTTGAAGCGATAAATTGTTACCATTAAATGATAAACTATTCTCGATTTTAGAAACTGATAAACGATTTTCATCCATTTTCAGAGTGAAATAGTTTATTGAAAGCGAAATGATTTTTTATGTTAATTTTTATTTTGACTGATAATTATAACAATCTAAATTAATTAAAAAATTTATATAATTTTATCAATTATCTCCAATGACTGACTATAACTTACGGCGTAAAGATTTGATACGCTTTTTTCGTATAACACTTATTACACTTTATATTAGGGTTATTCTCGGTTAATATAAAGCTTAATGAAATTTATTCTCGAATGAATTTCTATGATTGGGTTTCATATTATTTCATATAAAAATAAGCAGTAAGAGACAGCACAGGATCTATATTAAGTGTTTTAAACGGGCGTAATCGGGGCTATGCATAAATATGTCGGGACAGGAGAGAATTGAAAAAAATTATTGGAAAATTTCGATACACTTAATAAATAATTTTGAAATAAACAGCTATACTTAATAGTGTTCCAAAAAATGAGTATTGAGTGGACAGGACTAGTGATTTGAATTACAAGGACAAGCCGGAGCTTTTTAGATCTCTAATTCATAGTTTTTTTTAATAAACTGATATAAAATTACGAAAGGGTGTCATCAAATTGAACACAAGATTTTTTTGTCTCGTCATGAGCTTATAAAAATGAGTAGTATAAAAGGTAATAAAATGACGCGCTATTTTTTATTACATTCAGTGCAAAACATTACACCAAATTAAAATATTTATTAAAAAAGTTATTTCAATAATATAAATTCGTTATAAATTTATTCAGAAATTAATACTGTTTTTATAATCGCGTTATTATAAGATCGTATGTTTTTTCTAACTAACGTAAGAGTTTGTTTACTGATTTTTGTTAAAGCGAGCGGTGAATTGACTAAAATAAGCATGTGGTTACGTTTCTTGATGTATTGAAAAGTGAAGTTTTAATCCAATTTAATGCTTCTATAATAGTAGAAGTCCACTGTTGATGCATACATAAACAAACATGATTAAGACCTTATGCTAGACTTCTTACTTGAAATTCAGTTAATACCATATAAAAGTTGATTATTACATGTAAATTTCGTACATTGACTAGTAATAATGATCAGCGCTTTCCGACTCAGGTTAAAACGATTTCAAAATTTACTAAGCTAATTAATTATGGCTTTTAAATAGTGTTGTTCAAAATTAAATATTAAATAGCAGAATTAGTAAAAGTAAAATACGAAAAAGTAAAATATAATTTAAGGTAAGTATCACTGGGAAACTTTTGGTGTGTTAAAAGTACTGAAAGTGCAACTCTATACAAGTTTTTTTTGTAGTTTTTTGTGTAAAATATTGGTGCATTTCACATAAGATGTTAGTATATAAAAAACAAGTATTTTTAGAGCCCGGCAGTATATTTAAAACTGGAAAGTTAATAAAACTACTTTTAAATTGCTGAAAAACTGGTGCATAATTACTCTAAACTTTTGTAAATGTACTTTACTTTTAAATAATTATAGAACATGATGGCGGTATAATGGCTATACTTTTTCTTTGGTTTGATGTCAAACAAGGGTTGAAAATATTTTTCAACCCTTGAATTTTGAAAATAAAATTAACAAACTTTAATGAAAATTAAATCTTTTTGTTTGCTAATTATTTATCAAAAGTAGCTGTAATTTCTAGTAGTTTAATAAAATAAGCCAACAGTAGTGCTATAAACTGAAAACAAAAAAAAATAATTTAATAGTCTATTGGCAATTAACTTGTGTTTAAGTGTTTCTGTAATACTTCATAACATCGAAAATAGTTAATTATAAATAATTTCCAACAATAGAATCCAACACGTTTTTGCGATAATTTTTCTATTATATTCGACATCTGTGATAAAGAAGTGATTTTAAAAATCATTTCAGTACTAACGATAACGAAAAGAATTACTTTAATTAAAGTTTTGAAACCTAATTTCCCTCTTGAATTTGATACGAACAATTTAATCAATATTTTATACGATTTGCTCGCGTCGGACACAATAGAAGATGATATGTGCAAAAATAAGATCATAATAAAACCGATAAATGCCAAACAATACATTAAAAATATTTTTAGCGTTGAATTAGTTTTGGCAAATAAGAGCTGATAAAGCAATAGATTAATTGCTGATCCGAAAATTAAGCAATAGTTTAGTATAAACTTAGACCAATATTCGGCGTTATATTTATCTATTTCGACATGTATTGAATTTAATTCATTCAGCAAAGAATTGGTGTTTCTCTTTCTATCTTGTAATGAAACTGATCGTCTATTGACTATTGAGTTTATATTGATATTGTTTAATTTTAATTTTAAATAATAGCATATTATATAAAAATATACGACTTGCCACAGAAGAGCACTAGCGAACTGATACGATATAATTGTATTCATGACAGACCAAGGAATTACAAGAAAAATAATTTGGATGGCAGACGCGTTCAAAGCCAGAGAAACAAATGGAGTACTGAACGCAATTATCGGTACAAAAATGTTTAGATTCATTTCGCTTATTCGAAGCACAGCTTTAGTTACTTTTACAAATCGAATGATTTGTTTCTTATCAGTGAGACCAATAGATTTTGGTGAAACAATTCCGGACATCATTTCAAACGGTTTCATAAAAGATGGGATTATTTTCTGCTTATACGAATTAATTAGTTGCGTTATAAACAGGAATACTATTCCTTGAATCGACATGATATTAAAGAAAAATCTTATGTTTAGAAAATGCGCGAAATCCCCGAATAGAATAATTAAGTTCTTATCAGTAATAAATAGCAAACTAATTGCTGTTTTGATCACGTGAATTACCGAAAGTAAACAAACTAATTGACGATTAAATAACCAATGTTTTCGGCTCGATCCGAACTGATAATGCGATAAACCGTATCTATACAAGTGAACTCCACATGATTTTATTATTAAATGTTCCTCTAATAGTTTTGACGCGTTGAAAATAGGTTTTTCGTTATTTTCTTTAACCATATTGCCGATATTGCTCCTCATTTATCAAATTAGATTAACCCTATTGGCAGCGCACAAACTTGTTAAAGTATCTTTTTTTATAAAATTTATGATTATTTGGTAATTGTCCGATAATGGTTATACACGTTTTAGCAAAACTTGTCAAACCAGTTCAATGCTTGAAGTTTAAAATACATTTAGTTAAGTAAAGTTGTACGTATACCATTTGTATAGAATGTAAGATAAATATTAAAATTAAAAAATATTTGCATAGAGCTTAAAATAAATGAAATTTATTGTGTAACATTGCATGCGTTTTGCAACTTCAAATGCATACATAATTTAAAATTGATTTAAATGTGTAATATAAATTCTGTATATATTTCTTGTAGACTTCAAACCTTTTTCAAGATAGAGAACCTTAGATCAAGTCTGAGGCTTATTCTCAAACTCCAGAGGCCGTTATGCTTCATCATCATTACCGGTTTAAACTTTAAAGCGTTAGTATACATATTTAAAAGCTATAAATTTACAAACATTATTTGCATAGATAATTTTAAATGAAATTTTTAGAGTTTTATATTGCAAACTTTTAAGTTTATTAAATCAATACTGAGCAATTGGTGAATTTACAAAATAAGTTAGTTATGACATTTTTCCATTTATTTCGAAATTGTTTTTAATATTACAGCACAAAAAAGTTATTTTCAAATTTTTCTTTATTTCTTTTTTCTTTGACAAATCCAGCTCTTGAAATATCAACACTCGGATTACTAAAAATACATATATAGTACGCATATATATTATAAAAACTGTTAGTATTTATTTTTACTTTAAGTATTCTATAGAGTGCTAACTATTATGGATAATTATTAAAGCCCTGATTTTGACATATAAGAATATAAAAGATTTAAAAGAATATTTTACTATTGTTAGCTAAGAAGAATATTCGCATATTTAAAGAATATCTATAGTTTAATTGATTTGTTTTATTTATTGTGTTTAAAAAGTATTTTGAAACTTATAAACTGTTTTAACTATAATCATTGTTGGAAAAAAGCAAAAAAATAACACAAAAAATTGGGTGTTGTGTACTCTATCCAGTATTTCTTTCAAGTTATACAAGCTTTTATGTAACGAACTAAAAATAAAATCGATACTGTAAGAGATAATCAAAGCGTTTTAGCCTTTAAAGTAATTATTTAAATTTTTTATTTATCGTAATCAATTAATTTTATTTACATAAACGATGCAGGATTTGGAAGTTTTTTCGTGGCGTTGAATAGCCTTGAAAAAAACTTTTAAAAAAGCTTTATTGCTTGGCTTTATTTTTCTGTATAATTATGTCATAGCAAGCAATACATAATATAATATATTTTTATATAGTATTGTCTCTTAGCTTATTTATTACGCAGATATTGATTAAAAAATAAAAATAGTATTCTAGCGAAATAATTATTAAAAGTTTCCCATATTTGCATCATAGTATTAGATACGGCTCAATAAACTTTCATTGATGTATAGATTTCCAGGTAATGCCCGGTATTTTTTCGATCACATCACCGGGAGATTATTATATTAACTTCTATTAAATATAACCATTAAAAAAGGTTTCATTTTCTTGGTTTTTCTCGGTTTTAGAAAAAAGTCACGGATTTGTACAATATTTCAAAAAAGTACCAGTTTTTGCAATGTTTAACAAAGAAACTTATAAATATAAAACAAAAGTCTTCTTTAAGTATAGCTATCTAAAGTAGAAAAATCTGTCGTTGATTAATTAAAATTCTGGAAAAATAGTTACAAAACTATCATATTTCTAATATTAAGCGCTTACTTCAAAACTTATTGAAGGAAAATAATAGCGTTTTTCGAAAGAAAATTTTAAAATATTTCACAATATTTCATTCAATTGATAACAATAAAAATAAATTTTAGTTCCCTAATCCTATTCCCACTTTTTTGAAAATTGATAGCATGACTATGATTACTGGGAAAATTAAAACATTAAATCGACTAATCAAAAGCTAGTCTAAACTGATGCATCTGTATTACTGATAATCTAAGCTTACGAGTTAATACATATTATATGCTAGTTTCATAACCAAATCGCCAGATAAATTTATTTTTTGATATAAATACACAAATTTATTGATTTTAAGGATCGTTAAATAATAAGTCATAAAATAAATCATAAAGTTTTTGGCCTAAGGTCATAATTTTGTTTCATTTTTGTTACCGGTTTCTGACCGTTTTGACCAGTTTCTAGTCCGGAAATCTCTATCCCTATTGATGAGTATAAAATTACGTCTGTTATGCAAACAATTGTACGGATCCTATTTTATAATCAACACAATTAACTTAAATTCTAAAAATAGGGCTGAGTCCTTCAAAATGTAATTGTCGTAAAAAATTACATAGTATAAGCGAAGATAGAGATGGAAAACCACAGTTTCGCCAATAGTTGTGATTCATTAATGTACGATTAAAGGATGAAATTGATTATTTTAATGAGCGTGATAACTAAGGGGCGGACATTTCGGTTATAACCGAACAAGTTTTGAGTCTTTAAAATTCGGTTCCAGTCTATATTACTAACTTCTAACTTAAAACAAAGCTTTTAAGACATTGATTTTCTAACCGAAATAACCGAATTCAAGGTTGCCAACCGAAAAAACCGAAATAAGAGCTTTTCAACCGAAATTCATAAATCGATGCAATTATAACGTTTAAAACACATAAGTTTGCAGTAAACAATCATTTAATTTGAAATTTGAATAACAAATTTGAAAGATCTTATAAAATTAAAGAAAAGTTGAAAAATTTACTTCTGATCTTGAATTTAATCAAAAATTTTTGATCATAAATTGAAAACGTTCCTTTAGTTACTTCGGAGGTTGAGCGTTCATTTTCAGTATATAGAAGTTCTTAAGAGAAAATACACCCAAATTTGTACATGGAAACATTGAAATATATGATCTAGTAAATATAAATCTTTATAATTAATTAAAAATGTCAACCGAAAACTTAACCGATTTTTAAGCATTTTGACAACCGATAACCGACCGAATTTAAAGTTTTTTCTAACCGAAAAGTCCGCCCCCTAGTGATAACGGAAAATTAGAAATACTTGTAAATAACTTTTAAGCTAAGAGTACCAGTTGCCGCGTTTAAAACAAGTTTAGTAGTAGTCTACGTTCAATTATAAATGTTTCTCTGAAATAGTTTTGATAACAAATAAAAAGCCAAGTTTCTTAATTGAACTTTATTTTACAAAAGAAGGTTTGATATTATTTTAATATCCGAACATGAAATCTCATTTTTTAAACTCAAATAAAAGAGCTTTTCTAACTGTTTTGTTAACCATAATCATCGTTAATTTTTGTGTCGACGCAAAACCTGTTGATGTGGCTCTAGATCTTGGGTAAGGAATATTTTGATCCTATAATGAATTTATTTAATTGCATTGAATAAACTTTCAATTAACATCACTTTATAAGCGTTTTTTTTTGAAAAATAAATATAAATTTGAATTTACTAGGAAATTATTTCGCTTTGGAATGACCACCGATTGGAATGGTACGGGTTTAGGATTGAACGTTCTCGACGGCTTCGTTCGTGTTGGCTTCGATAGAGTGCGTCATAACGATTCAGAGTTACGATATAAGTACAGGCCATACCTCGAAGGCGGTGATGGCAGTATTGTGAACTTCGATACAGCTTATGGAAAGTCTAATGTTAAGGTTCACGTTGGAAAGTAATGCGCCATTCATTTTAATTTAAAAACTTTTTATATTTTCGTTATTAACTTTAAGTGTCAGTAACTTTAATATTTTAAGATTCTTTTTTGAAAACTTTATTCATTTATTTATTTAGTTGCCTATTTATCGATTTAAAAAATACATAAATTAAACATCTGTAATACTCAATAATAGTCAAATTTCTAATTATATATTATTTCACTTTTAATTTTTTCCCGTAAAAATGTCAATTTCATAAATAATAATAAACGTTTTACGTGTATGTCTATAGTTTAAGTTACGCGTTTTACTGTATATGATAATTTTTTAAATAAGTTACCTATTTTTCAGTACTCGTTAGTAATCTGGTGCCGAGCCATGGATATAAATAGTATAATTAAGGCTTTTTGATCAATGAATTAGTCGACAAAACATCCTATTTTAAAAAATTTATATTGCTTTACAACTTTACAACTATTCATAGTTAATTCAATAGAATTTAATTTTAAATGAGAACTTGTTTAAATAAACTTTTGTTATCAAGGTTTCTTATTGGTCTTCTAAAGATGAAATATTTATTTAGCCTTAGCATAAATCTTATATCGCTGGCTTTGTATTCAGCCTATAATGTCAAAAAGAACCAAAGCCATACAAAAAACGGCAACTTAACTTATAGGCTTTTATTAGAATGACGTTATTCTTCAAAAATGTAAATCAATTTAATGAAAAAAAAGCGAAGAAAACATTCGAAGTTTTAAATATCTTAAATAAATGGTTATAATTAATTAATAGTTTAAGGGATGCTTTCAAAATGATCATTCTTGCTTATATATATTTAATAATGTGCATAAAACAAATTATTAGATATTATTTTTATTCCGAGCCTAAGACTAGAGTCTACCATCACTTCGAACCAGTGATGTGCTTAGTGAGAAACTTTTCTGCAAAATGGGAAAAAGCATACTCATTTTAACGTTGCCACTTAATGTTGCAACTCTTTTTAACTAAAGTGATAAGTGATAAAGGCGCCTACCAGTGATCGAGGAGGTGAGAGTTTTTCCGCCACTGAGCGCGTTATTTTCAACATTTTCGCACTGCTTTGTTGGCTCCGCGACTGCGTTATGCTCATTCACTCTCATACGATATTACGTAATAACTCTTGCCTCCTCGATCACTGGTTAAAACTCGACAATTTCAAATTCTTAAAACCCGATACGGCCCGACTTTACTAGACAGCATCGTGATAAATTTATATTAATTTTGTTTATTAAAAAACATAATTAGATCATATTTATATATAATATTATAGCAATATTGTACTGTTTTTATAGTGTTATATTATCAGATAAAATTAAATTGGCATATTTAAATTTTCTGTCTGATGACAAACTGGTAGCAGGGATGGAAAGTAAGTTTATTGAAAGAAAACTTACGTTAATGCTCTTACGAAACGATATGCAATAATTATTTATCAGTTAAAAGTTTAATATTTTACTTTGTTTACTTTAGAAAGTTTCAAAAATAATTTTAGGGGTTTCAAACTTTAAATAGAAAAGCCATACACGATACAGTTATTAAAATAAGGCCTGAGGACGACTGAAAACTTAACTCTCTCAAATTACGTGAAAAGCAAGCATTTATTAAAACTGATTGGAAACTTTAAAAAATAAATAAATATTTTTACTGTTTTTATTTAACTTTTTATTACACTATATCGAACATTTTGGTGCATAAATTATTTATCCTTGAATATTTATCAATAAAAAATAAATAAAGTTTGTAAAAATAAATTTTTTATAATTCATCATTGTAAGTAAATATATATTCAATAAACATTATTATCACATGAAAAAATAAAATATCTTCCGGGCTTTAGATATCAGTAACATTATAATATAAATAGATAACTTTTTCTTAGTGTTATCGTTATCACTATAAAAAACAATGCGATTTGCAATGAAAACAGAACAATAGACTCACCACAATAGTAACCCCGCTCAACACTATTTTGCTATGCACTGATTTATTTATTGCTATTAATGCACCAAAAACTATCAAAAATTTGTAAATACACATCGCTTTAACAGATTTTAGTCTCCTGTTTTCATACTATGAGTGTTTGCGTTTTGTCAGTGTTTTGTTAAGGTTGCAATAGTTGATAAGGGATAGGGATTTCCTGGAAAATATCGTTTTTTCTTTGGACGCATGAACGGGAGATTTATATGATAACACCTATTAAATTAACTAATTAATATCAATTTAATTATCCCGATTATTGTCAGTTTTGACTATTTAGTAAAATAATCCCGATATTGACAGAATAAAAGCTTGCAATGTCTTTTTGCCAGATGAGCTATTTATATTAACAGATTAAAAGTCTTCTAAAAAGTTTCAAAACTAATACAAAGCCTTAAATCCTGCAAAGAATACTTATAGTTGTAAAAAATGATGTTATTTTCAAATATTTATAGTAATGAATATTTGAATTAAAAAATACTGAAACATAAAAGAAAAGTTTTTCCGGTTCTAATTTAGTAATGTTTCTATATTATCAAATTCAAATGTATTTTTAAATATTCTTAATTTTTTAAATCTATGATAATATAATCTTCTCTGAACTATACCCATTTTTGGTACATGTTTTTTATCGGTTCCACACCAGTTAACCAACTATTTGTCCAGAAAACTCCGTTCATTAATTATGACGCACTTGTTTCAGAAAATATATATTTATAAATATGAATTAATCAAAACAACTGATTGTGAAACTAATTCGTAAAATATCGTAGAATTGCCTTGAAGTAGAATTGCATCGAAATAAACTTATATAATTTCAATAAATTTCTAAATTAGTTTTAAAGCTTACACGGAGTTGTTAAGCCGATGTTTAAACAGACGTTTTTACGGTTCGGTTTCGCTCTTATTATAAAGCTTTAACGGCTTTTGGTAGTTTTAACTTTTAAAAATCAAGGCTAATCCGCTAAGTCGCTAATCAATATTTATAAAGTTTTAATGTTATAAAATTTGAAAAAATGACACTAACATTATTATTACTTTTTTATATAAAGTTTATAAAATGTTTAAAAGAAGAACGTCACATTCAAAGAGAGCTCACGGGTTTATATTTTAATCTTAGCTTATAATAATTAGTTTAATTAAAATTTAGTCTACCTTTTTCTAACATGTCAAAATTAACTAATATAAAATAAGTCATAAATTCAATGGTCGAGCTAATGCGGACACCATGGCAGACAGACCGACAGATAGACATGGTCAAATCCATAAGATCGCTCTTTTTTCAAGAAAGTGAGCTAAAAATATAAATAAAGCATTAAATTTGAGTTTATAAATGTATTTACTCCATTAATCAATATTAGTTACTTAGACTGCAGTTAAAATTCTAATTAAATTTTTTAAAATTTATTATCCATATTAAAATGGTTTAATTGAATGATATGATTGTTGATTCTTTAATGTCAAGTAGATGTTGCGGTTTTACATCTATGAAATAGCAATAGCAAATACATTTCGATGTTTCATGAGTAAAACTAAGACTATTTTTTATGTAAAAAATTTAGAAAACAGAAAAAGAGCGCTCAACACGACATGCACGCGTAAATGTTTAAAAACTTGACATCTAAATTCGAATCGTACGTAAATAAATTAAAATGTGTATTTTTAAGAAATGATTTCTCTCGTTTATTCAATATATCTTTGTTTTTTCGCCCTATGATTGATTTTGAATTTCAATAAATTTGATAAAAATAACAACATTTATAATAAGTAAAAAAAGCAAAAATTATTCAAAATGACATTTTAAAATGGGTTTTCTTAAAATCGGTTAGCAATCTTAAAATCAGTTCATTTTCGGTTAATTCGGTCTGAAATTTCTACGCCGGTTTTTCAGTTAAAAAACACATAAAATAAGTTTAAGTGAAATTTAAACCTATAATACTTTGTCGGTTAAAACTAAATTTTCCGGGCCATATTAATAATGCATATTTATACACTATTGTTTCACATGCACACACAAATTATTAAATAACTTATTAAATTTCTTGTTTCGAAATTAATTCATTTTATCTGAATTTGAATATGTATATGAACAAAGGTTTATATTAGATTATATTTATTAGTAGAATGTAAAAGTGAGGTTTCAGAGTAATAATAACTAATATATTTATTATTAAAACTTAGATGTTATATAAAAACTTATAATTGTGCATAATACTAAATAAATCACTTTGAACTGCGCGAAATTATTTAGAATCAAGTTCTTAGCAAACAGGTCAGAGTTTGCCAAACATTTAGTGCGCCAATACTTATTCCAGAGTCGGTCTAACGTGCCGTTTGCTTTCAGTTGTCGTATCGCTCG
>JAQIXJ010001727.1:0-18981 GCA_034700185.1 Phthiracarus laevigatus | reverse complement strand
TCACAGCAAAAAAATTTATCCATAAGTTAAATGAATATGATCACGCAAAGTACATGCACACAAACGACAATAACAAAATCTACTTACGAATCAATCGGTCTGTTCAAAATACTCTCGTCCAAAATTAGATAGTATAATATAAAATATTATGCAATATTTAATAAAAACAAAGTAATATAAAAGTAAAACATTATCAAAAAATATAATATTTTCCATGTGTTTCTACAAAATTAACAAATTTACCATTAATAACTGGAATAATTTAAAGCTATAGTATAAATAAATTTTTTAATTAAAATTTTTTCTATTTGCTGAAGGCTCAAAAAGTTGTCGCTTAAATCTGATGAGTTTGACTCCTCTCCTTTGAATTAAAAAAAAACAAAATGAGACCCAGCAGCCAAAATCTCTTTATGTGTTTGTTAAATACGGCGTTATATAGTTTTGTAAGTGGATTAAAACGGAAAATATGAAGAAAACCAGTATTATTTGTCAAAGGAAAACTAAGAGCTTCAAGTTCACTGTGTAATTCTTTTTAACACATATTTTGAAGAAAATGGACCCATTAAACTAAAAAATCTTTACCAACTTTATTAAATTTTAGTAATATTTTTTTCTAGTTTTAAATGCTTATTATAGATATTTGTATTTTATTCTTTGGGTTATCAAAATTGAAATAAAAATTAAAATCATATAAACATGCTTGACTTTTAAACTGAGCATAATTTATATTTATACTGTTTTGTGATAGAGTTGCTATTAATTAAGTCTAAATATTCTCTCTCATAATTAATACTACTAAAATATGTTTGCAAGGAATCCATTTATATATACAGTTAAATAATTTTATGTCATTACGTATTGAAAGCTGAAGCAAATCTTTTAAGGTTTCCTGAGTGTGCATCATGTTGTACTAAACCAAATATTAGTTGGCTTGGAATTTGTGATATGTATACATTATCATTTACATATAACGTTAGAACTGATGCTAAATTAATAACTTTTACCTCTTTTCTCTTAATTTGTAACTTACCACTTGATTGTTGAATTGGTTAAGCATGTGTTGTCAGTAAATTAGGCGCGTTATTGGTACTGGTTTATGTATAAACAAGCATATAGTATGTATAGTTTTTGATTCGGTTTATTTGGTCCCGTTGTTGGAACATCATCAGCAACAACAAATATAAAACTAATTTTTTGCTATAGCTAATGTGATTCTAATAGGTACACAATATTTAAGAAATCTGTCTGAGTTAAAAATGTAAAAGTGTAACCTTCCATACAATGTAAATTCCTCTGTATTTATAAGTCCACTTGAGTCTGTATCTATTTAAACCAGTCCTGTAGATCCTAAATGAATATAAAATGCTAACTTTATGAAACTTGTCAATAACTCTATTCATGCTCTGTATCGATGCGTATTAGAGCTTTCTGACACTTGTGTTCCACCTAAAAATATATGGACTTGTTCCCAAATGATATTCAATGGATATTTTATAAGTGATATTCTATTCTTTTGACTGGCTTCAAAGTTAGCACTATCTTGATTGACAACTTTAGCTTTTAAGTATAATAATACTTTTTGTGAATTTAAATATTCTTGAATTAATAATTGTATATCAAATTTGATAGTATTGGTGTTTGTAATAGATTATACAGGTCGAATTTGAATAAATTTTGAGTTTTCAATACTTGATTGAAATAAAAGTCTTTTGTTAAGATCTAATTTACTTTTTAAAATTTCATTTCTCATTATCAATTAAATATATCTTTAGATTTTTTTTTCTTCTTTC
Organism: Phthiracarus laevigatus; assembly: GCA_034700185.1. Classification (NCBI taxonomy): domain Eukaryota; kingdom Metazoa; phylum Arthropoda; class Arachnida; order Sarcoptiformes; family Phthiracaridae; genus Phthiracarus; species Phthiracarus laevigatus. Next base: position 17,191 of record JAQIXJ010001727.1, on the reverse strand, counting down.
ACGTTGTTCAGTTTTCGGTTTTTTAACTTTAAATGTTGTAGTTCGCTTTCTTTTACAGATAGAAAATTTGTGTTTAGATAATTTATAAACATTTCTCCTTCGTTTTCGTTTTTATGTTAACAAATCAATAAACCTATTTTGACTATTTACTCATTTTAACTAGAGATGAAAATTTTAACCGGTTAACTTTTAAGGTTATAGATTTTGATGTGAGTTAAAGTTAAGAATTTTATTAACTCAACGTGTTAAAAATTTGGGAAATAACCGGTTAACTCGAAATGAGAAATCTTTTATTAAATTTTGCCAATAAATTAATGAAAAAATTAGAAATATATAATTCGTTTAAACTTATTGAGTTAAAAGTATTGCACATAAGTGAAACTTGTATTCAAAATTATTTATTTTTAATTTTAGTCTAGCATTAATGGTTGAAATTGTTCTACAAAACTTATAAATTTATTAAAATTATCTTCTAATAAAATTTGGGTTATTCTATGTTATTAAGTGTAAAAATCGAATCAGAATTAAAAGTTTTAAGTGAAAAATCATTTGTAAAATAGCATAAAATTTTCTTAAGTTAAAATATTGAGTTAAATCGAGTTAAATTATTCATAACCGGTTAAAGTTAAAGGTAAGAAAATTTTTAGCAGGTCAAAGTTAAAGTTAAAAAATTTTCAAGAGTTAAGGTTAAGAGTTAAGCAAAATTCATAACTTTTGACTTTTGTGCATCCCTAATTTTAACCCCGATTTTATAAGCTTGACCCTAAAAATCCATTTAGCCTTATAAGAAATCGACTACATTAATAATAAAATAATAAAAAGAAAAAAGTCTCTTTATTTATTAACTATGAGAGAGAAATAAAGTGTCACGTGACTAGACACACTAACGGGAGTACAGAGAAAATCCAAAATACATATATCTACATGAAAATTCAGATATAAAATGATTTGCTAAAAATTAATCTATAATTCAAAACCATTTTAAAAAGTATTATCAATTTAAACATTATTTTGTGTACGTATAAAATTTTCCATTTATATATACTCCTGACATTTATATGCCTCGATTTCGATAATCCTGATGATGATGTTCCTTTTTTCTTTCTCTGATCTCACTCACTCGACCAATCATTCAGTGACACACAAATATTGATTTAATAGTGATTTATAGAAACAGATGCAAATTTTATTATAGTTTTCACTTGAATTTAACTTGATTTTAATTATCCATAAACATTATTTACGATATTTTTATAAGTAATACCTTGATAAAGACACTACATGTTATTTAGAAGTTTATATTTATATTCTTCGACATGATCTACGTTTGTATGTATCTCGTGAAACTAAATAAATGATAAGCATTAAATAAAGTTATGTTATAAATACAGGATTTTCTTGTAATAAAACCGACATAATTCTTATAAACAAATTCATTTTAATACATAAGTCAAAGCTTAAACTTTCATTCGGACCTTAGTCTGAATTATCTCTAAAAATTTGTTTTATTTGTTTTAGACAACATTTGTTTATAGTAAAGTCCAATAAACAAGTCACATTGATTATGGATCTTAAAAAATATCGTATAACTGCACTCGTATCTTAGTTATGCAATTATTTTAAAAATAATTCAATGTACAGTTATTATTATCGACCAGAAATAAAAAAAAAGTTAGCTGTTATCGCTATTAATTCAAAAATATAACTTCACTGATTGAGATTATAATTAACGCAAATGAAGTATTTTTAAAATATCATTCATAAATTGTTTTGATTGTTTTAAAGCAACGTTTATTTATATTTAACTCACTTTAACAGTTATAATTTTTGTTTCTAACCGTTAAAATGTTTTCAATTATTTTAATTTTAACCTTTAATTTATTTATGAAAAAAGAATAGAATAACAATGAGAGCAAAAATATGCGTTTCTTATTTTATATTAATTAATTATTTAATAATAAGCTGTGTTGAATGCCGCGAAAAAAATCAAATCAACGAAATAATAGGAGTTAAAAATAGCAAATATGTGAATAGTATTAATGAAACCATTGAATAATTGTATCGGTTAAAAAGTTTAGCTAAAAACTATACGGCAAGTATGGTTCCAATTTTAATGCAATTCTTTGAAAGATTTAAGTTATCAAACTTATTAAATGAATGCATTTTATCGCTCGAAGTAAATTTTAATGCTATGAAAAATTATGAACTTTGGGCATTTAAATGTATGTATTTTTGATTTCTAAATTTTGGGAATAATAAAATTAATTGAAATTATTTTCAAAATAGTTATACAGGATTTTTTCGGTTCAATTCAGCGAGGCACAACAGAAAGATCTACGACTGACTGTGGTCAACAAACATCACCGAATTTGTTCGAATCTGCCACGTCTGTAAAACTGACAAATCGCCAAATAAGCTACTTTAAGGCGGAACTACCATTCTTGCACCAAAGGTTGCTGCCACTAACGATAAATAGAACACAATACCAGAAATTAGCCAACGGTTTGCCAATACCTGGCCGAGTTAACGATTTATCTAGAAAAACCGCGGTTGAGAGGTCGCACACAATCCCAATCGCAAGAAATTCAAGTTTGAAGAAACCGCACACAAAGTCCGATTATGAAATTGACGCTAATGTGAAGTATCGCAATCTCGATAATTATCCAATCAAAGATAAATTTTGGCCCCTATTTTTCGTTCCGTACAAATTATCGCAAAATCTTGGTAATGAAAGTTACCCTATTGATCACAAACGAAAAACCTAAAATCACAATAACAGTTTTAATTTTCGACAAAATTGGATGCAATTTTTCGGTGGGGAAAAAGAAACGCTAGAGAGCTTCAAAACAGGAGTTTTGTCCGAATTTTCTATCATTTATAAGTAACTCTCGATTTGCTCCCATAATCAATCGTCTTTGTTAGCATAATCATTCGTTTCGATTGTTTTAGTCTTGCCTATCGAACGGTCATGTAATAAAAACTTATTTTAAAAATATAATAAGAAAACTAATTGCTAATATAAAAGGCAAATAAGAAAAATTAATTTCATCTTAAATTAAATTTTATTAATTCTATTGAATTGATGTTGAGGGTCTTCTCTATATTCAAGAAACATATGTATCGTATAAAAGGCATAAAAATTGGGTAAATTAAGTCATTTTAAAAAAATTAAATTTAAAATTAAAACAAGAATGAACATTAGTAATGCGCTCACTTTGACATTAAATCTATTTTTGGCTTTTATTATTAATTTATGTTTTAAATAAACAAAATTTTAATTATTATTGTTTTGCTAAAAGTTTTAATGAATTTTGAAACATTGTTATAAATAGTACTTTAGTTAGGGTTTACGTAATTTTAATTCATTATTAGTTTAGCTTTAGACGAGGTAATAACAATATTTATGCTAATAGATAAAATTAGGCGCGTTTCATAACGTGTTATTAAGACGCGTAACAGCAAATATTTGCCCATAAATTAACCATTTTATGCCCGATTTCGTGTAAATTTTAACCAAATAGCCCACTTTCAAGTCATTTTTTACCCGATATAAGATCTGTTTTGCCCCCATTAAAGCCAATTTTGCCCCATTTTTAGTCATTTTTAACCAAACTTAAGCCTTCTTTTGAACCACTTTTGACACATTTTGAATCAGTTTTGGCCAAAATTTTACCTAATTTTGTTCAATTTTACCACATTATTGTTATCTAAAAAAGTCTACAGACAGAGTAACAGACAGGTGAAATGTCAAATCCAATATCTGAATTTTTCAGTGAGCTAAACCTTTACAATGGTTAATTTCTATGGACTTGTTGAATCGGCTCTACTCGATATTTATATAACATAAAGTAATGTATTATTAGATTGAGTAATGTCTAATTTAAAAGCCAATTTAGATAAAATTAAATTTATATTTAATATAAATTTACTAATTTTTATTCTATGGACTTGTTTTTACGGTTCTATTCGATATTTAAATAACCTAATTTATTGTATAATTAAAATTAGAATTAGAAAACTTAGAAGTCATTTAAGAAAAATTTACAAAAAACTTATAATTAGAAAATGATTTTCTAATGTAATCGTCATAATGAAATTACTTAAATATTAAATTAAGTCATATAATTAAAATTTATTTGAAACATATAATTAGAAAACTAATTAATGGAAATAGCTAATATAAAAGGAAAATAAGAAAAAATTAATAACATCTTAAATTACATCTTAAATTATGTTTATTAAATAAATTCTGTTGAACTGATGTTGAGGGTCTTCTCTATATTTAAACAAGAATGAACATATGTAATGCGCTCACTTTGATTCTATTTCATTATTAAATGTTTCTATATGTGCAATGGTTGAATAAATTTAAATCATTTGAATTTATTAAATTTATGTCAAATTAAATCTACACCGATTACAAAAAATGCAATTGTACAAAAACGACAGTTTAGATTTTTTTTAAGTTTGCATAATTATAACCTATATAATATTGTATAAATGATTAGAGTATCATTCATGGACAGGACATGTGTGACTACTGAATCGGTCCCTAAATAATTTCCGTAACACATATTCGTGAAATTTTCTACACACGAACAAGCATAACAGATCTACCACATATATGAAATTCAGACATGAACAGTATATTTGTGACTACTGAATCGGTCCCTAAATAATTTCTGTAATACCGATTTTCGTAAAATTCTCTACACACGAACACCCATATTTACAACATATATGAAATTCTAGCATGGACAGGATATGCGTGACCACTAAATCATTCACAAAAAAATTCCGTAATACAGATTTTTGTAAAAATTTTTACACGAACACATAACCGGTCAACAACATATATAAAACTATGGCATGGAAAGGATATGCGTGACCACTAAATCGGTAGCCAAAAATATTCCTTAATACCGATGTTCGTAGAATTTTCAAAACATGTACAAACAAAACAGAGTTACACACAGACAGGTCAAATGTCAAATCCAATAGCTGACTTTTACAAAGTGAGCTAAAAAACATGCATCGTATAAATGGCATAAAAAATGGTGTAAATTAAATGTAATTTTAAAAATAATAAACAAAATTAATAAAAATTTACTAAATTATAATCTATGAACTTGTTGTTACGGCTCTAATCGATATTTAAATTACCTAAATTAATCTATAATTAAAATAAGAATTAGAAAAGTTAGAGGCCATTTGAGAAAAATTTACATAAAACTTATAATTTGAAAAAGATTTTCTAAGGTCATAATGAAATTACTTAAATATTAAATTAAAGTCATATAATAAAACTTATTTTAAACATATAATTAGATAACTAAATGCTAATACAAAAGGCAATTAAAAAAAACTAATAACATCTTAAATTACATCTAAAATTAAATTTTATTAAATAATTTCTTTTGAACTAAAGTTGAGGGTCTTCTCTATATTTAATATTAAAATTAAATGATTACACAAAAATAATTTAATCCTAATAGCTGTTAATTTGATAATTAAAATAAGTTTCTTAAAAAATTGAAATGTTTATTCTCCATCCTTCTTTTACAAATTAGTTAACCGTTTTGAGTAGATATATAAAAATTACTAATGCTATATCGTTTAATAACACTAAAATCTGAAATTAGGAATAATGTTAACATTAATGATTCAAATGTCTTTTGTTTAAAAACCTTAGTTTAACAATTAAGTATTTAATGAAACATCAAACTTAAAATTTAAATATTTTAATTAATATTAATTGGTAATTAAATATAAGACTTCAATTTATAATTTTTTACATAACTATTTAAATAAAAGTGAATACGTGTACATATCACAAATTGATAGTTGATAGTTGATAGCGCAATTGTTAATGACACTTGATTTTAATATTTATTTTTGAAAACACTTATTTTTGAAATATATAACCAAAATCACATTAATTAATAACAGTATGAAAAAGAAGCCTGAAATAATAGCAACACAATTAAGTAGGCTTTTAGTAATCGCCTCTTTCCCACTTATTTTCTCCACACTCTTTTTATCACTTTTTATTTTTGTCAGCAATGGTGCGATTGATGTATCGTATGTAAACAAATTGTGTTGTTTCTATTTTTGAAAATCGAAATTGAAATGTCAATAAAGTATACATTTCAGTTTCGATTAATTGGAATTTAAATGTGATTTAAATTATTGAATTATGAAAAATGTAATTAGAAATACAAATGACTCAAATACATGTCTAAAAATTGAAATAGAAATTCAATTGGACTTAGATACTCCTATGGATACAACACTAATTTAAAATTTTTAGTTTACACAAAAGAGCCAACTCAAATCTTAAGGCAAAGATTTCACTCCACAAACACACTTCCATCATCCGACTACTAAATTCCATAAATACTTATTTCCAATAAGTCAAATATATAAGATCAAAAATTTAGACAATGTTTTTACTTAAATAATATACCAAAACGTATTGTGCAAAAAATAGTTTGAAAGTATATTAATTACCAATAATTCGGATAATTATAAACAAAACATTTTAGAAAACAATCTAACACAATAAGTTAAATATTTTTTTTAGCATTTTTATAACTTACTTTTATAACTGACTTTATGTCATACTTTAACTCATTCTAAAAATTAATGTTTAATAATATAGGCCGAAAATAAATGCATTGAATATATTGATAACCATTAACTGCAAACAAAATTGATAACGATTCGCTGATTCAACTTCAAACTCTCATTGACTCAAACTCATGTTTAAAGAATAGAGGCGATAAAAATTGTATTCGTTTTTAATATTTAGAGCTTCCATTCATACTTAATATGATTCAAGTTTCAATCAAACTCAATAAAAATTTATAGTTTAATTCAGAAAAATATTATTTGATAAAAAAACATTATGTGAAATATTAATAATGTTAATAAAAGATATTAAATCGTTAGATAATTAATCTTTTAACGATTTGTTTCTCATAACATTTTCATATTAGCAATATATGAATAGCAGTTCAATTTTAAAAAAGTGTTTTTTTAAAAAAATCTACAAATTATAAGTAATTACTCGTGTAAATATCTATAATTTCGATATATTTTTTGTTATATTTATAATTTTTTATTTAAATTTAACTCAATTTAATTCTCTAGTTTCAAGTCAGATATTTTTAAAATCGATAGATTCGATTTTAAATAATTAATTTAGTGAAAAACATATAAACTGTCAATTATCATACAAAATAATTTCACAAAAATATTGTTTTATAAACAAATTCTGCATCGAAATTTGGATATTTTAAATTTAATTGAGCTAATAGACTTAAATTTTTGGTTTTAAATCTTTATTTCCTTTATTTTGCATATACTTTTTATTTTTTGAATTTATTTTATCTAAATTGCATGGCTATTTTGATTATTGCTATTACTATAAATTAAACTATGTTTTATTTTCGATTTTAATTTTTAATGCATATCCAATTGTTTAAACATTTTAGTATATTATTTTTTGTTTTGACTGTTGAGTTAAATAAATTATGGATTTATGGCCGTCTGTACGTTTAAAGTTTTATATTTAGATTGGGATCTTGTACTTTACATTAATTTTGTTAATGTAACCAACAACTTATAAAATTTATCAATATCCTTCCTTCCTTCCTTTTGGCCAAAGTTCAAATAGTCCCAAACAAATTATCTGAAACAAATTTTCAATATTGAGCGCAATAAGGAAATTAACAATAGACCCTGCCAGCGCCCTCTTACTATCCTTAACGATCCAGCGAAGAGATAGTTCCGCATAATTAATTTATAGAATCCTTAGCTCATTTCTTAGAAAATGAAGCTATTTTTTTATTGTGTTATTTATTTTTAGAAGTTATTTTTCGTTTTTATAATTTTTACATTCTTTGAACAATTCAACCATATCATCTTTTGTGTTACTATCAATTTTAGTTTGGAACTAAATGATGAAAGCCAATTTGTTCGTTTTACCATAAATTGTTTACATACTTAAAAGGATTTATTGCCACAAAGTAACTATCGAAAATAGCCATTATGAGAAAAGGTTAGTTCATATTATTATCATGTGAAATCGGCGTACTGCCTCTGTTAGTAGAAATCTGCGAACAGAAAACGGACAGACAAATATACTTTTCAAAAACCATAATCTCTCCGTTTTCAAATGACGTGAGATAAAATTTACATAAAATCTTATTTAAACACATTTCAGCGATGTATATTTTTTAGAATGGAATGACATGTTATTTTGAAGATACATTTAGTGAAATCAAATGGGTATCGTACAAGATGAAGCTATAAAATTATAAATATATCACAATTATTGTTTACTGTTTATCCAATTGACCTTTTTAAAGCCAATTTTGAGCATTTATTTAGTATTTTTGACACTATATTTTGTCCATTTTTACCTCAAAATTCCTTAAATAGCAAAATAAATATTTCATAATCACATTAATAACATAAAAAATATGTGAAATCTCTTTATTAGAGTAAAGAGCAAAATCCCTTTATAAGCATAAGAATAAAATGAAAATCCCTTCGTTAAAGTAAGATATTGGTAAAATCCCTTAATTAGAGTGAAGATCAAAATCCCTTCACTAACGTAAGAGTGTGTTTGTACCAGTGATCGTCTGGCTGTTCCTGTTATTCCTGTTTTACTCCATTGAGAAAGCATTGCATTGCGTATTTCGCATTAACACGCATAACGCAGTCGCGTATGCAATTCGTAGTATACTATGTACTAACTCAGTCGCGTAGACAGGAATAGACAGAAAATCTATGCTCTGTATATGCCAACTGACATGAGGTCATTTGTGCATTAATGTTCAGTAAGTGAATACGTTATTATAGTAAAGTTAACTCAACTGTAAGTATATGGCAAATTTAAATAATTAGAAATTCAGATATCGATTATCTAATATTTAATGTACCGTTAATATATATTGCTTTTGAAACAATGGCCAACAAATTTGTATAAAAAATTGATTTATTATTTGATTGTTTATACAGTATTTGAATTTAAACTAAAATACATATAATTGATTTTGTAATAAAACTATTTCAACAAATATACTGTATAATGAGAAAATATTTAGTTTATGGGATTACGAAATATATGCGGAACTTTTTGTCTAGTTCTGGCTTATAATCAGACAAAACTGGATGTGATTATAAGTGCGAATAGAAGTAAATTATTTATGCTTAAGGAGTGTCATTATTTGTTTGACGTAAGGATCCGTTTTATCACATGAAATTTACTCAAGTATTATGAACACGAGTAGATGATAGTAATGCAATCAAGTACCAGTCCTTTAATCATTATTATTTGATGAGGTATCCAGTATCCAATTGTTCTTATCTTATCCTTTAGTTTTGATTATTTTTGTTTGCTACGATTGCATGTTAACATTAAAAACTTATTATTTTTGCATTCATTTTCTTGGATATTGTAAACTAAAATATTACATATTATAAGCATATATTTTGTAAAAATATATAAACATTAAATTTATTCTAGACAAGCAAGTAAATTATTGCTTTTTACGGTTCAGTTCATTATTCCGAATAACATACTTTTGCTTATCTTTCAAATTTTATAATAGCATGAATTCATGTGGACAACTCCTCCTATAAGGGAGATTCCTATGACGGATCAGTTTTCTTTTACAGGCAGATTTTTTTACCTAATCATTGATGGGCAAACCCTATGCAATTGTTAAAATATTTTTCGAATAACTAGAGATCCTACCAATTTTATATCAACAATCCTATTAAACGTTAAATTTCAAAGTCCTGTTTTTAATTATCACCCCAAAAACGAATTTATTATATCATTTTATTTACACTACCAATCATTTTTAACATATTCTGACTTTAAATAATCATTACATAGTCATAAAATTAACTCATTTCACAACAAAAAATATTACGAGCAAATTTTACTTTTGATTAATTAAAGATGATTAAACTTATTCCTTGTTATATAATTGGTGTGAAATTAGATAAATTTCAAATATTGTAAACTAAAATTTACATAAAGAATTTAAAAAATCAATTTTTGTAATCTTTATGTAGTTTTAGGTAACAATATATTTCAAGTTATTTAATCTTTCAATCTTAATTCCAATACAAATGATTAAATTTAAAAAATCTAATTATTTATAATAAGAATAAAAAATGTTAATTTTATGGTAATACAAATTAATTAATTAAAATAAGGGTTATAGATTTACTTCATATAAAGTATTTTAGCATTATATTAAATATAGCTAACTAAAAGTATATATATCGGGAATAATGATGATTGCTATTAATTTTGCGACCACTAGTTAACATAATTTCAGACGTAACTTTATTGATAAAGCAAAATCGTATGCTATATATAACCTTAGAATTTTTCTATTACTATACTATTCAAAATTTTTTATAACATCCTTAGTTATAATAAAATCCTGGTATAAATCGTATCTTTAGTAAGAGTTATCAAATTATTGTTACATAATTTTATAAATTAATAACTTGAAAACTTCAAAGAAATAAACAAATAAAACATTGAAAATGATTTTATTTATTCTATTCTTTATTATTATATGTTTATGCATTTATATCTGGCATAAAATGCAATTTTGGAGCTCACAGAACATTCCGAGTGATATATTTTTCCGGATTAATAGTTTCAAAAGAGTGGTTGCATTTTCCGATTACGAAAGTGTACAAAAATATGGCAAAACTTTTGGGTTTGTAAAATTTTTAAAAAAATTTAATATCTATTTCCTATTTTTTTATAATTAGCACATATGAGCTGTTAAGGCCAGTCTTAATAGTTGCTGAGTCTGATTTGATCAATAAAGTATTAAAATCTGATTTTAAATACTTTCCTAATCACATGGTAAGTAATAAATAATTTAATAAATAAATTAATTAAATTGAATTATATATTAGTTGTTTTCAATACATTTGCTAAATACAGTATTATAAATATTCTATTGTTGCTAATAAATATGAATATTTTGTATTTTCAACTGAAATGGGGTCTATTTGGAATGGGGTTCCGTTTCAGATCGTTAATTCAAATATATTCTCATATTTTATCGTACTTTTTTTCTAGGAGTATTTAGAGAGTCTATTATGTCTAGAGAGTCAAAATAATAGCATTTATAGCATACAAAAATAGCGCTATAAATAGCATTAATAAATGAACAAAATAGCACTTAAAAATAGCATTTATAAATTTTTAAAAACTACTTAAAAGTTAAAATATAATGTCTTTTTAAATATCTCTTTAAGTTTATTTTACAATTAAAATGTTTTTTGAAAAGTAAGTTATTAGGAATTTTTGGTAGTATTGAAAAAAATTTTGGACAAGGGGTAACAAAAACTAATTAGAATTAAACGACAAAATTTCGATTTAGAGGAAAATAGCATTTATTAGCATTTAAAGCTTTTATAGCATTTATCATTAAAAGTAGCATTTAATAGCGTTAATAAATGGAGCTGAAACGACTCCAAACTATGTAAATCGTGCTCATATAATAATTACATGAATATAATTTATGAAATAAAAAAGTAGCAATTGCTATCTTTTTGACTCTCTAGTGATTTGTTATTTAGTTTTCATATATTAAAGTCCAAGTAAAAAACCATATTAGAAATTCATTGTTTACATTTTTTTGATGAAAAACAAAATTTACAGTTTTAAACAATTTTTAAATTGTCCATTTTAACAATTTATTAAAATTGTTTATATTACATATTGGCTTTTTTCTTAATATTCTATCCGAAAATTTTAAGAAGGCATATGGTAGAGAAATATTTAGGTTTAATTTAAACTTCTACACAAATTAATAATATTTTGAAATAAAAATGATAACGATATTACGTTTTAACGAAATATAACATGTTCATTAGTTATCGTATATATATTCTAATTTTTCAGTTAAAATCAAGCCAGTAACAAAAACTTAATTAGCTTATTTGAATGTTAAATATACGACAAAAAAATTGGAAAAAGTTTTTATTTATAAATAATTAACTAAAATTTTTTTATCCCACTTTGTAAAGTCAGCTATTGGATTTAAGATTTTTGTTTGTCTGTCTGAATATTTTTCACTATAATTATACTAAGTGAGCTAATTAAAAACATAATTATTGAAAATGAAAAAATTGAAAAACTAAAAAAATATAAAATGATTCTTAATGTTTTTAAACATGAAAGATACATTCATAGAGAGATTACTTTTTCATAGGTTAATGAATACTTATGTTACAAATATATTAGTTTTTTAGCCAAGATGGCGAAACTCCAAATCCCATTATAAATATATAAAATATATGATATCTCTTTATTAATATTCATCTGCACCCATCTGTTATTAGCAAAATACAGTATAATAAGAAAGCGGACGCGAGTTGGAAAACAGTGTCACAAAGTGTGCAGGTCTGGGGGGAGGTTACTGTCCGACTTTTCAAAATTTAAGGGGGAGGTGTTAAACTAATCGGGTTAAAGCGGCAATTTTTCTGCCATCGTTCTAAAAAACTTAAAAATATTTTTTTGACATAGATTAGCCATTTGTTATTTTTTCATAAGTGAGAAATCCCCTCGAGTCCCACTCTGGAACACCCAGCGAATAGAGACGGAAAAAAGAATTTTATTTACTTTAGACTGTAGATTGCGAACATACAGGCGAACAAACGCCAAATCCAACTGTCAAATCCATTAGATCTTTTTTTTAAATGTGAGCGAAAATCCTCCTAAAAAAACAAAAAAAAATGTTCACTTACACAGACACGAATCCCAAATTCAATTTGTCGACTTTTACAAATTGAGCTAAAAATTATTTTAATTATGACAAAAAATAAAAGACGTCGAAATTTTGAAACAAAAGTTTTATTAAAACAGGAAAAGCAAGAAATTGAGAATAAATGCAATCGATAAAAAAACACGTAATGATTAAGTGAAAGAAACGTTTTGATTATTAAACAAATGCGAGGATTTATTATGTTTTTTGGGAAAAAACGCGCTAAACTTATCTTATTACTCTCTCCAGTGTCACATATTACAGTTTTTACTTTTAAATAACGAAAATTAAAAAATTAAATAAAATTGAATTAATTTGTTTTTGTTTCAATTATAATGCTGAAAAACCTGTAAAAAATTAATTAAATTTTTCACATATTACACTATATTGCTCTATAGTTAATATTTTAAGCTTAGTTTGTAAAAAGAAACTATTTATTTTGACAATTCACATTTGTGGATCTAACTGAATACATATTTCCAGTCTCCCAGTCTCCATGTTTCTTGGAGTGTCTGAGAACATTTTTAAAAGCTTAAAAGGAATGATATGTTAGAAAAATGGCTTATAATAGACTAAAACTGAGCAAAAATAGTCAAATTCATGCAATATTGGCAAATTGGGGCAAAACAATGCACAAATTTGGTTAAACCACTATTTATTATTTAATGAGTGTTTAGGATAATCTTATTCATTCTATGTTTTGAAATATACAGAAAGAAATTTAAAGTTACCACAAAATGCAAAATATGTAATTAAACCTTAAATAAAAAATATTTAATAAGATTTAATTAATTAATTAAGATAAGTTTGTTGTATTTGATTCAATAGGTGATTAGTGTACTTTCCAAAAATTAAAACATAGTTAATTTACACAAATTTGTTAATACAAAAAAAATTATGTTGCAGCTCTTAAAATTTTCGGTTAAAGTGATTTAAAGTATTGCTTTTATTTATAAAATATTTGAAACAGAAAAAGGATTTAAGTTTCTATTTTGGTAATTTCCACATAGATTTTAAATAAAAAAGGAGTGAACATTAGTAATGCGCTCTCTTGGGAAACCATTTATTAAAAACTAACTCGCTCTATTTATTTATTTAATATTTCTGTATGTGCAATTGTTGTTAAAATTTATAGTATTTGATTTTCTTATATTGTTTTAAAACAAAATTTACACCTTACTAAAAACTAGATAAAATTTTAAAAAGTTAAAAAAAAATTTATAAAAATGAAAATTTGAAAAAATTGAAGGATCAAAAAATTGAAAATAGTTGAAAAAAATTGAAAAAATTAGAATATAATTAATAAAAAGTTTGTGGCATAACATTAAAAAGAATTTTCTAAAAGTATCGCAATAATAAGTCTTCAATTAGTGGACTAACATTAAAATTTATTAATAAACTTTAATGTGAAATTTTTGGGTTTAAATAAAGTTGAGGATAACTTTTTAATAAATTTATGTTTTACTTTTTGAAATTGAAAATTTATTTATATAGAATGTTCATTCAATTTATAAAACTTTCTTTATTAATTATCTCACAGACGTTTATTTCGATATTTACTCATATAATTGTAGTTTTAAATAAAAATTAAATTTTTGTGAAATACAATCCAAAACAATTAATTTTTTAATATAAATTTTAATTTGATATTAAATATGCTTTAAAATAAAAGTTATGATTTGAAATAGCATAATCTTTCATTTTTGAAAATAAGACATTATTTTGTTTAGTTCAAAGAAAAATATTTATAATTTATACTAATTTTTAAAAACCTTAATTTAAGAACCAACTTTTATTCCAAGCCAGTGAATACTTTTTGATGTAACTTTTCATTAAATTAAATTAAAACAAATAAAGGAACCTGGGATAATTCTTATATTTTTATTAAGTTTTAGAAACGATTTAAAATACTCAAATTGAAAATACTGTCATTAATAGTTTGCCACAAAGACTAAATAGTAACTAGCAAATGTTCAAAAGGAAAATAAATTATATATCTTGTTCAATTTAAATTTTGCTTCTATTAGATTTGTATTTTTGTGTTAAAAACAAAATACTTGCATACAACATTAAAATAAATAAAAATTACGATATTTTAATTCGACTCATTGATATTTATTTAAATAATTTTTTAGCTCACTTTGTAAAAGTCAAGCTATTGGATTTGCAATGTCTGTGTGTCTGTCTGTCTGTTTGTATGTATGTCTGTAGACTTTTTGATAGGAGGTTTTTTTAAAATTGTAGGAGGCTTTTTTAAAAAATTGAAGGAGGCTTTTTAAATTTTTTATTTTTTAAATTTTTTTTGATTATTTTTTTTGTTTTTTTTTGAATTTTTTGAATTTTTTGAGTTATTTAAATTTTTCAACAATGTATTAAATTCAAATGCTATAAATTTAAACAATTATTGTACATTTAGTAGTCACATAAACTGTACACATCTGATTTTTATTTATGCTGTAGACCGGTTATGTGTTTTCGTGTGTAGAAAAGTTTACGAAAATCGGTATTACGGAAATATTTTGGTGACCGATTTTGTGGTCACACATACCCTGAGAGGGGACGGAGTGAGGAGAGAGGGAGAAAGGGGAGGAGAGAGAGGAGAGGGAGAGAGGGTAAAGTGAGATAGAGAGAGAGAGGAGATATGAGGGAGAGGGGATTTAGTCTTGTGTAATGGAACATTTGAGAATATGATTGAAGTAGACAATAATGATAAAATCACAATCTATTATTAATGAATAATTTAGAAATAAATAGAATAATAACAAATAATCCTTAATTAAATTATTACTACTGTGGTATATATCTGTCTGGTTTGTTAGCAGAAAATCAAGAAAAACCGGGTTGTGTTATTGTTAATACAGACCCTTCGTTTTTACCTGGTAAACATTAGATAGTTTTTTATCTGGCGTCTAACGGGGTACTTGAATATATTGATTCATTTGGAAAACGACCTTTAAACAGTGATTTATTATTATTCATCAACGGACATTTGTTTGTAATCAATAAAATTTACAAATTAACACATCAAATGTGTGTGGAAAAATTTGCATACTGTATATTGCATTTAGAACAGGAAACCTAACGATGCATGATTTCGTTATATTATTTTTTCTGACATTAACTATAATGATTTAATTTTGAGAAAACTATATAATGAACTATCGCATTGAGTTTATAAATATCTGAGAAGAAACCAAAAAATTTGTGTCATGGAAACAATTAACAAAGTTCCACCTAAATCTGTAACTTATAATGAAAAACAAACTGTCTTTATATTGGAAGATGAAAATAATCTTGACTTTGAATATAGAAAGCAACAAATATGGTAATTTATGGCAATTGATAGACTCAGATTTAAAACAAGATTTACACAATATAATGACTCGTTTGGTTATATTTTCTTTTCAAACCATAGAATTAAATTGCCAAATTTTATAAATAAAATTAATTATTAAATTCAGAAGTCAGATAGAAATCTAAATGAAATTTTTCTGATATTTGCTAGAACTCATATTTAATTCAATGGGAATTACATGTTGTCAAATGTAAAATTCGGCTAGAAATTGAAAACTGTTTAACATGTATTAAATAGTAGTTAATACAGTATATAAGAATCGGCTAGAAAATATATGATATGTGTTTAGCATTTATTAAACAGCAGCTATATTTTTTCCAATTGTTTTATTGAATAGTATTTTAGAATCGGTTAGAAGTTGAAATTTGGTCAAAAAATGCGGATTAGTGGGGTATTCTATACTACTTATGTGATATAGATTGACGTAAAGAAAATTTATAACTTTTTTGGATCTCTTGGAATTATTCCATATCCGCTTTATAATTCAATTAAGAAATGAATTCAATCTGACTACAAGACTTGAGACTAAATATTTTTATTCATTTTATATGAAATCTCGATGTTGTCTTTAATTGTAGAAAAGTATTTAAAAAATCAAATTAGTTATTTAAATGAGCTGGATTGAATTTAAAACTAAATAGAAAGTTAATTAAAACAAGCTCGAAACGGTCATAATATCTGACTTTGAAAAGTTGGTTTTAGTTATTGTATGGTTGCTAGCTCACTCGGTTCGCTCGCTAACCATTTCAATACTTTGTGTTCAATACTATACCAGTTGCATCAGCGGCAGATGCCACTTAAGTTTTGAATTCTTTTTACTTATTTTAACATTAATTTTGATTTAAACCAGCTTTTTGAACCATTTTCAGCATAAAAATTATTTTAAATCCACTAAAACTGTGGCAGATGCCACTGATTTTTTAACATAAGTTTAGGCCATTTTCTACAAGATTTGCCTGTTTTAACCAGATTTTTGTTTATTTTGAGACATAAATTTCCTTTTTTACAGCTAATAGCGGCA
>JAQIXJ010001726.1:0-18988 GCA_034700185.1 Phthiracarus laevigatus | reverse complement strand
CTTTTTTCCGTATTATATTAAGTTAGCGCGCGAATTTGTGATATTGTTATCGAAATAATTGTTAGAACTTTTCAATAAAATTTTTTAGCAACAATACGTACCTTTAAGTAAAGTACAACCAAAAATTGTTCTTTGAGCCCATTTCAAATCTGTTTACCACAAAAATGTAGACTTTTGAACATTTGACAAATCGTTTAATTTTTAACCGTAAACTCTCTCTCTCTCTCTCTCTCTCTCTCTCTCTCTCTCTCTCTCTCATAATTTTTAAATTAAAAATAACACTGTCTAGCATTATATAACGGGTAAATAATTTATTTAATTAAAACAATGAAAATCAACAATTAAACGATTTTTACGCATACCGCATACAGCTGTATTACACACAACTACAACTATATTTTCTTTCATTAAAATTATTTTGGCTGTCAATTTTACACATTTATGGGTTCCCTAGTATTTTCTAATTCAAAAAAGATTTTAATTTATGGTAAAAACCTTAAAGGTAATTAATAGCTTAAACAATTTGATTAATTTATTCTATAAGTTAATTAATTAAACTTTATTGTGAAATTATGTATTAAAACTCTCTTTGACATTAAAAAACTCATCAATTATTTAAATTTTAAACCTAAGAACTACTTTAAGAGAGCTATTCGAGAAAGAGAGGGAGGGAGAGAGAGAGAGGCGAGAGAGAGAGAGAGAGGCGAGATAGAGAGGGAGAGAGTAACGAAAAAGTATTTTTATATTATTATTTATAAACTAACTATGAAATTTTTAATTTATAAAAGCATGGAGTCTATGAATAAAATTGAAACGCTTATACTTAAAAATTTTATTCTATCCACGCATTTTTATAACTATTCTTTAAACTTTAATAAAATAAATATAAAAGTTCAATACAAAACTATATTAATGTGCATATTTAGTTGGCTTATATTCATGAGATTTTTGTTTGCGGCTTTTATTAACTCACCAAACATATGGACACTGATTGGCGATCCGTTTTATCTCACTGGTGATCGTTTACTCGTTAATTTAGTTTTTGCTTCGATCGCTTTAAATGCTGCTTCAATGAGAACTATTGTTATTTACGGTTAGTTAAATAGAATGTTTGATGATTATTTGCTTAAATTAAGCCATCTTAAAGGATTAATAAATTTTTGAAAATTTGTTTTACAATAAATTTAATTGATAGGAAATTTTTGAAATACTCAAAAATTAGGTTTTTGGAATAATTTTTTTTCAAAATTTATACTTTAAATAATAATTTTACTTGCATTTAATCGCATAGTTATTTATTAATATTTAACTCAAATTACTGGGATTACTAAACTTTAAAAATTTGATTTTAGGTGAAAATCTTCGTATATTATATTTTATAAACCATTTCCATTCACTGAAAACTGGTTTCGCGCACGAATTATCGGATATAAACTTTACGAAAATTAAATTAAGAGTTTATATGTGTGAATTTATATTAATCAAATTAATAACATTTAGCGCAACATTCATTTTTGCAATAGTCTACGGCTTTTATATTATTATGGCAATTGTTTCAAACCAATATCAATATCCTTTGCCAATTCAATTGTTTTGGTCATTAATATTAGTTTTATGGGCATGGAATACATCGGCATTTATCTCTATTATTTATTCGATTATATATTTAACAATCTATTACTTAAAATTAAGATTTGAACAAATAATCGAAAAGGTGTATCGATCGAAAAATGTTACTGGAAGTTCTTTGTATATAATAGTTAACGATATAATAATAGAACATAAGATCGTGTCAATAATCACGAATAAAAATAACGATATTCTTGATCTATTAATGTTAGCTAATCATTTTAATGCAACAATAGGGTTAAATTTATTATTCTATGTAGCATTGTATGGAAATGGAAACTTGTATATGCGGTTATGTTTTTTAATTGTTGGTATTTTTGCGTTCACTTTAATGTATTTGGCCACATATACATCCGCTGACTTGTCTAATAAAGCGCATTATCCATATAAATCATTTTGCACTATCTTTCTAAAATTAGATGCGAATATTATTAAAAAACTGAAGGTAAACATAAATTTAAATAAAAATTTTTAAAAAGTTTTTTATGATCATTTTCAAATATTAGGTGATTACGTTTATCGAAAAACTTTCGGGTACTGTTATTGGTATTTATTGTTATAAATTATTTCCATTTACTAATTATAACTTTTATCAGGTATCAATTATTGTTTTAAAATTGATCAATTTTTAAATTTTCATATTTTAATCTCTAATAGTATGTAACTGGTGGTGCCATTCTATTCTTTTTATTCGTTCGTTTATTTGTTAAATATTTGAATTATAAACTTTAATTTAAGCTTATAAAAAATAAAATACAATAAATTGAAGCTCATTTGAATTGCATTTTGAATAAATCTTGCTTTAGTTATTGTATTTACTACAACCATAGCAGCACCGATTGACCCACGGTCATTATCCCCACAAAAAACCCTCTTTTTTATTCTATCGTTGGATAAACTTTCAATGATTCAGTGACCCGGAAAAAAGTACCAAAGTAGGGCCGGATAGGGAGTTAAAAAATGATTAAAACCGGGAGCTAAAATTAAAAATTCAAGACTAAATTTTATTGTTAAAATTAAAAAATAAGTAAAACTATGTGAAATGAGGGATGATTAAATTATAATATTAAAATCATGTCTGTCGCTATTTGATGTTGCGAAACTTTAAAAATATCAGTCCTTACTGGTATTTAAAAATGAAAATCTTGTCCTGTCCTGTTAAGGAATATTTTAGTCACATACCGTCTTGACCCGAAAATATTATTTGTATTTATCAACTACTACTTAAATAAATGACAATTTTTTATGAGTAAGATAAACAATATTATTATATTATGAAACAAAGAACTTTAAGTCAGTGTTCAAATTTAAACGTTCTTCTATTTTGTGTTTGGAGCTTTAAACATAAGATTATTATAATATAGCTCAAATATTATATCGTATAATCTGCCTTAATTTATTATATGTTATCTATAAAAGATGCAACAAGTAAATGAATCAGTCATTTTTATTTTTTGAACAGCACGTTATAACTAGGGCCTTGAAAATCGTTAATTAACGATTATATTTTTCAACAGAATTACTTAATTCGAACTATATATTCCTTTATATTAACCATTTTCCTTAAATTCACTTTAAAATTTTTAACGATTCTAACGAATCTAACGATTTTAAACATAACTAACAATTTTAAATATATCTAACGATTTCAAGGATTTAGGCATAAAATGTACTAAAAGTTATAAAAATTATTATGTTGGTACAAAAATTGTCTCAATTAAAATGTGGGAAACGCGTTCGATGAAAGTTCTGGATTAACTTATTTAGAATAAATGAATTCTGAAAATGATAATTATAAAAATCAATAGTTTCTGCATCTAAAGATTTTATTTTAAAATAATTTTTTGTAACAGTAAGGTTTTCAATTAAATATTTTAGGGTTTAAATAACTATAAATCCTTTTTAAATTAATTTAGTATATAAAATTTCTAACGATTGACAAACGATTTGGCACTAGTTTTCTAACGATTTTCAAAGCCCTATTTATTATACTGCAGTTTATGAATTTATTCAAATTAGAAATTAGAAAATAAAGTTGGATTGCATTGAATAAAGCAGTATGCTTAGAACCAGATATGCAGCGAATAAATGTTTATCGTGGCCTCGAATAGCCTTGATAGTGTCTAATGAAAAAAACGTTATGCAGAGCTTTATGCATTGGCGTTGCCAATTAGTAGTATATTTCAATATCAAAGTAAATGTACATGTGTGCACACAGCCGCGTAAAGACTTTCATTCCCTGCATATCTGGATAGAACTAACGTCATTAAACTTTTAGAATATCCTCTTCAATAAATTATTTTAAAACTAAGAACCTTATTTTTTAAAGTGCCTAATTCACAGCTTGCAGCGATAGTTTAAGGCTGCATTAAATAATAATAAAGTAAAGGTCAAATTTATAGAGCTTTTGTAACCGCTTATCAAAAATTTTAGCTTAATTTCAGTTTGGATTAAATTTTTCACACCGTTTATACGCAATATTAATTAAAAATCACAACAACTAATATAAATAGGAAGTGTATTTCATTCATAATAGTTGTGTAACTAAACTTTAGTTAACGTTTATATAATATAGTGACCTTTAAATTTTGTTGGTTTAGTAAACTAAATCATTATTATTGGTGTGTTCCGCTTTTTTATCAGTTGTGGCGCAAATCATTATATTCACGCAATGATATTCGGTTACGCTTACCTCAAAAAACATATTACACTGTTGACAATAACAATTGTTTAAAAATCCCACACTACTATCATATTAAATTAACCTTAACATGACAATAGCATTTTCCACGCACAATGATTTTTAGTGCAAATAATACCGAACCTTTGATTCTCTTATTAATAATAAAATCATATCCAGTGCTTAATGAAAAATCATTTATTGTTCAGTATAACCTAGAAAATTATAAACTCAGTGGTAATTATTTATTATAGCAAATAAATTTGTGCTCAATTAATAGTCTGCGCTAAAAAAGCATTACAAACTCCAATTTAATATAAATCTTTTATAAGTTATTTCTGTTACCAAACCAATCATTCAGTAACTATAAACTTATTTATCACATTGTAATAATTAAAATAATTATTTGTTGTAAATTTGTTGTAAATTTAGTTGTCTATTAATAATTTTACGTATGCTAAAAAAACTTATTTTAATCTACAATAAGTTTGCGCGTTAATCTAATGCAATCATATTTGAACAGTTTATTTGCCAGCAACCATGACATTCAACAGTTGAATAATATTCAGTTAATCTGACAAATGGATTACGTATCTTCGGTTTCCTGGGTTTCAGAGATAATGTAGTTTCGTATTTAATAAAAAAAAACTCTCCTAACGATTAACATATTTGGCTAATTATTAACTCTATCGAATGACTACAACTTTCTAAAATAATTAGTCATGGATGTGGCACAAGTGTCCGTCAATAAGACGTGTTGCGGAATAATAAACAAATTATTGCACGCACTCGACTGCCTTTCGGCACCGATAAGTGATTTAACGGAACTGTTTGACGGTTCGGCTTTAGTTGAAATAATGGAGTGCTTTGACAACGCTTTCGGAAAATATTACAAACGAGAATCGAATTATTCGTACATCAAACGATGGCTCACTAAACAGGGTATTTATTTGGGACGTGGAAGATCTATCGACGAAATACTGCGCAGCGATCAGAGGTCGCACATAGCGATGCTGTGTTTCGCGATCGCCAGCGTCTTTCTTAATAATGACGAGTATCTGCGCAAAAATATTAAGCCGTACGGTTTTAATGTGGACGAAAACGATATGATCGCCATTATATTGTATACGAAGTGGAAGCTTTGCGAGGAAGAGGTGGATATAAAAGAAACGATGATTCTTAAGCAAACGTATGAGATTCAAGTGAGTAAAAATGAGAGCGTTGTGTTGAAAGAGAAGATTGACGAACAAAATAAGGAGATTATGTCGCTTAGGGCTAAGATATCGGAATTATTGGGCGACGCGAGAAAAACAGAAGAAAATCATAAAATTCTTGTGGCCAGACTTATCGCTGAGTTGTCGCACGAAAAGTTTAAGGCGAGAAATATACAAATTGATTGTATCGATAATATTTAAGTTGTATTCTGTATTTTAAAGATCTGTAAATATTTGCGTTTAAAATTACGGTGAGAATGTGGTTAGTGTTTTTTAAAAATAAATTGATTTAACTATAAATAAATTAACTATGAACAACAAAATTTTAAAAATTAATTGTTAACAAATCCTGAAATTGGTGCCTAAAATTACGTGACATGCTCCGCGATAACTTTGGGGGGGTTTTGCGTAATTTTTTTAACGAAAACGTAACCAATTAAATAAATTTTTTCTGTCATTTATTTTCAATTCAATAATTACATTGAATTTATAATAGACACTATAAAAAACATTGATATTATTAAAACTATATTATTTAAAACTAACTAAAATATTTTGTACATGGAATCACACATTTTCAAAATTTCTTTAAAATATAATACAGTTTTCGGAAAATCAAAATTATCCCAAAAGTTAAATAAATAATCAAAAAATTTAGAATTTAGTTTTAAACAAATATAATCTGAATTAAAACTATAATACGTTTGTTTCTTTGGCCAAAAATAAATAAAGTATACCGATATTTATACGGTATTTTCATTTTGATTAGGTTTGCGACTGTTTCTGTCCCGACTCTTAGTCGACTGAGTTCGAGCCCATTCCCTATTATTATTGATCATCGCTTCGAAAGAATTAGGAACTCCTAATAACGATCGCGGCCTGTTTTCGGTCGATATAGTGCTATCATTTTTATCGCTTATTTCGCTCAATTTTCTCGCCGGCATCATTGACTCCCGTCGCTGACGAATCTGTTTGATAGTGCTCTGTCTCGCAAGACCCGATAATTTTCGGTGATCTACTCTTTCTATAATTTATATTATAATTTAGTTTAATTTATTCCCAAAACATCAAATTTGTTAATATTTACCCATATTTTCGTCAGTAATACTCATAATTCGGTTACGGAAAGTATCTTCAAGATTTAATTGCTTGGGTGGTTGCGGGTAACGAGACATTCTACGATCCTGTGGATCGATCTGCTGCTGGCCCTCATCGATGTCGGCGACAGTCATTTTATGCAATTGTTTCACTATCTTAACAGCGCTTCGATCAAACGCCGCCTTTTCGTCCTGTTCTTCCGGTTTTTTGGTGCAAAAATCGATTGTCGTGAACGCCAACAGATGCGCTAATGTGCCGAAACGGTGCATAAACATACCGATGCACTGAACTAAAAGTATAGACCCGAAGAACACCACCAAAACAAGACCGATTGGATCCATTCGCGCGTATTTATAAATAGGAGTTTCGATCCAACGATCCTCTTCTTCGATATACGTACGGTTATAGCCCTCAATGCCAGCGGGAATGTCAACGCCAAAGATGTCTTTATGCATTTGTAGCAAATACACGAACAAAATAAATATGGTGTTGAGTATGCCGAACGCAAATACCGCCCGATTTCGCAACTCTTTCAGTTCCGCAGCGATTCTTGCCTGATGTTTGGCGTCCTCGTCCAACGGGTACAGGTATTTGGGAATAAAGTCCTGCCAAAATTGTAGCTCCTTTTCGATCAATTGAACCACCGGATACTTTTTGAAAAATTTATCGCGAGCCCATTTCGGATGCGCATGTTTGTGGATGGAGTTTGTGGGCGAAAGTACCGGATGTTTGTTTTCGTTCACACTATTTTCGTCATTCGATTTGCCCCCATCGGAGAACGTGTCCTCCTCTTCGTCAGTTTGGCCCTCGACTAATGTGGATAAACTATCTTTGCGGTCGTGTTTGATGGACGACTGTCGTCGATATATGCTGCCTCGTGGTCGCGATGGTTCCAAGTATTCCACGCTATTTTTTAATGAGGTCACGTTTTCGTTTACTTTACTCAATTGTTCCTTAATATCTAGTAGTTTAGCGGATTCCTCATCCGCTTTCGCATTCGAGCAGCACATGCACGTGAATAGTCCTGATTTGTTTCCGTATTGGGAAAAATCTAAAAATCCGAGAAGGTTTTTCTTTTTGGATTTAGCAGAAGCCGCTTCCGCTGCGGCCGCCACAGCTGCTGCTTGTTCTTTGGCCGTTAGCTTAGATTTCACTTCTCTAGTACCCCATGTGACCACATGAAGATTGATTATTGAATAGATTGTTAGTAATAAATACATGCTCGGAATACACAGCATGTATAAAAGTAGCGGCAGAACGCAAGCGAACTCTTGCGGATGAATAATAGCTGCCACTACAAAGCTAGCCATCATACTAACGAAGAATAGCGAGTTAGGCGTTAATATACCCTTCTCTGCCATTTCAATGCCTGTTCCAACCAATACCGCTAACATCAGCAGCGCGTAAGCTGTGCTCAAAATCTGTGCCACGAATATTTGGTGATCATTCTTCTTAGCGGTAAAACAAACAATCACGAAAAACAGAATTGGTATAACATTGCAGAGAAGCGACATATCACTGGTGAAGCCCATAACAGTGTTCATAGCGCCCACAACCATCAAGAATATAGTACCAGGACTGAGGACAGTGCCCACCATTAACATTGCTTGATATATAATGTACGGCTTCGATATATCCTGATTAACTTCAACCGTACGCTTGTAATCGCCTAATAAGTCCATTATGTTTGCCATAGTAGATGGCGCCCATCTTCGCCTTTGAGTGAAAAATTCGCCGAAACCTTCGGGCGCGTGAGTGTAGGAATCAGATGCGGCGCAGTATTCTATACGCCATCCCTGTTGGAGGAGTAGTGTACACAGCCATCGGTCCTCTCCCTGATCGTACTGCACGTAATGAAGCGCTTCCGTTGGTTTCGTCGTGTATTTATTCATCACACTGTCATCCATCACAGCTCTCGCACGAAATAAAGAGAAACATCCGGGACTGCACAGTACGCATCCAAACACGTGTTCAGTCGCTTTTTGCAGCCAATGTCCGATAGCATACTCGAATTTCTGATTTAAATAAATATTGTTTTACAATAATTACATTTAATATGTCTAACAAATAGGCATTACCTGATACCACACCATCGGTCCCGAACCGATCGGATGAATTCTACCGCACGCTGCGCCTAATTTTTTATTTTTCTTCATTAAATCGACGACTAAGTGTAAAGCGTGCGGACGGAAGTTGATGTCGCCGTCGAGCGCCAGAATAAACGTATTCATTGCTATAATATTTTTGCGACTTTCCTCGATCTCTAGTTCGGCGATACGATGACCCAATAAGTAGTACATGTACATGCACTGCAATTCGGTAAAAGAAACAATAAAAACCTTTGATCATTGTTTTAATAAATTAAATTAAAATTACTTGACTCCAACGTTTTCGATGTCTAATTAGAGTTTTATCCTTTAAATGGGCGACTAATTTATTCTGTCCGGGCATAGTCCACTCCAATTTGCCACCATATGGTGTCGGCACCAGATTTGGTCGCTTCAGTGTGATCGGAATTTCGTGCACATTACTGGCCGCTTCGTCCATCACATCGATTAGCTGTTTGACGAAACGATTTACCAGACGATCGTCCTCGTCATCCGACTCTCCCTGATCGAACGCGTCGTCAAAGAATATATTTACTAAAAATAAAATCATTTCATTTTAATTTTATTCAAAAGATTTTTATGGAATAATAAAAATCTTATATAGGCTTTAGTAAACGTTTAGTAAACGCACTTTCAATTTCGTAGTAATCGGTTAACTTGGGATCCACATTGAAGTATTGGTGCGCTTGCCTTCTGGCGCACTGATCGGCGTCCAATCGCATCACAGCTTTCAACATTTGCAACATTTCTTCATTATTTTCGTGCCACATAGTGGCGCACGCGAATATCCTTACTGTTTCATCCGCGTCCTGTTGAGTTATGACAGGCGGTAATGGTTCGTTCACCGATTCGTAAAGATGAGACACATTTGGCGAGTTTGTCCCATACGCTTCCTCTTCCACCGCTTTTGTGGCCTCAAGTTTCGCTTTAGAGCTATCGGCCATGTTTATTCTTCGCCTATTCATGGCCAGCGACTGATCGATTATAACCGCGTTATACATTGGATTGAGGAACAAATTTTCGGTGGAAGCGAGTCTTTCGCTGGTTGGAAACCATATGTGAATCGTAATCCAAATCTGTGAGGCAAGCGATAGCACCCACATTACCGTACTTAGGATATTGTACATGTGACTGCTAAATGTGAACGCATCCACTTCATTGGTGTACCAGTAAATATATTGGAATGGCGGGAAGTAGTCGGTAACCGCACACTTGTCCTGCACCGCCGCTCGACTAACCGCTATAAGGAATGATATGGTAACGGGCACTGAAAGGTTGACCGGAAAAGCGAAACTAAACCCTTGGATACATATTTTGCACGTGAATTTGCCGAAAGCGTAGCTCATATAAGTGACGATCACGTGCGTCACTAATATCCATATGGGAGTTGTGGTATGCGAAGGTATTTCTAGCACATCTCCTTCCATCATAGTTCGATGCTCGAGCTCTTTCGTGTCCCGCTCTATAGTGATCATGTGATCCTGGAAACCTTCGGTAAAGAGCGTGAATGTGCTTTTAACTGCTTCGGTGCCGTCTATGATGTACTCGATTGCTATCATCATTGAAAAAATCACTAGTATTTTCCATATTGAAATGATAACGTATGTAAAGTAACGGGTTTTTGTCAGATCATCCTTCGCTGTCAACAAAAACTTGATGAATCTATTGTTTGACATGGGATCTATAAAATTTTCCCACCATTCGAATGAAATGAAAAGCAAAGCGATTGGCAAATACCAGTATCGGTTACTGTCGTCGTAATATCCGACTAAAGGCCATATCGCTAATCCTAGAAATTGCACAAAAGTTGCCAACATTGTCAGTATTCGATTGGATGACGTGAGTTCGTTTTTCGAGAGCAGTAGAAGAACTCCTGGTATTAGACACAAAGCGTTTGTCATCATCGCTCCTTTAACCGCATCGATGGTCGGAAGGATTAGAAACATCAATAGCGCTAACCCTATCGAATGCAGTGTTTCCGTAACAAAAACCTGAACAAAATAAATAGAAAATAATTATTTCGTTATAAAAATATATAACAGAATTAGTATTAAATTACAATTAAAAATGTATAAAATTTGGGAATATAATAGCTCTTGAAGAAGCAGATCCTTGAACTTCGGCCCAAAGAGAACAGATCGGGCGCTATCATTGCGAAGAATAAGCACCACATCCACGCAATCCTTTCGGGATCGCTTCGACCGAAGAATGCCATGTATTGCTTGTCGCGATCCAACTGCCGTATGCCGTCGTTGCATATCGATATCGTTCTGTTAACTCTTATCATCGAAGTCATTAAAAGTATGATTGATTTGGACGCCACTGAACACAGAAGCACTGCCACGAATGTAATGAAGTAAGCGAATATTTTCAGACATTTGATTAATATCTCGACCCATTCTGTGTCAAACGTCTCGTCCTCATCGGGTGGAGGTAGAGTTCGAAACCTGTCCCACGGTTTCAGTTCTTCGCTCTCTCTTTTTGGGCTGAAATTTTATTGTAAAATTATGATTGTTTGAAAATTTATTGTGGAAATTAATGCAATTTATTTTGAATTATTCGAAAAAAAGTTATTAAGATTGGTGCCGAGTATAAAAGCGTTTTGGAGTTAAAGGAAAAATAATTATTCATGAAATTAGAGATTTTACAGGTCCTTCGTTATGTCAAAGATTACTTCAACTATGCATTACTTAATTCAGATACTATAGGGTATCGAGATTATAGTGTAAAATACATGCAGTAAGCTTTGCAAATCTATTTGTGGCATAATGCTAATATAATAAATGCAGCCGAAAGAACTGTTAAGCGCTTTCTTTCCGATTATAATGTAAAAAATTAAGATTAAGTTTAAGAAAGATTATGATTCAGTTATTCGTAATTTAGAAAAAAATCGAAATTAAGCCATTAAGTTAATAGGATATTGGAGTATTTGAAAATAAATGTACTACTATTTTAGATTTGCTGTTTTTTAATTGATAACAAAATAATTTGATGATAAAATAGCTTTCGCTCAAATAATATGATATGAGCCTATCGTATTGGTTACAATGGCATGAATTTGCATTTCACTTAGATTTAATAACATTTTTTCGCTGCGAAACCGGATTTTAATGATTTAAGAGTGAATTCACGTGTATATGCGATGGGAATCGAGAATTTCAAAATATAATTAAATTAAATTATTTGTTAAATATGTTGGATTAAATATTTTAAAAAATAGTTTATTACTATAAACATATAACGAATAAAAATAAAAGTTATAATCAACTAAACTTTACATAAATTATTCTAATCCGGCCTGAATAGTTGACAGACAGAAAGGGATGAGATTAAAGTTATAGTAACTTGATTTACACAATATTTATAACCATTCAAATTAAATAAACAACTTTTTATAATATCTGGCCTATAATCTTATTATTTCATCTATTATTGTTGAAAAAATTTATTTAACCCACATGTTTGAGTGAACACATACTATTGCACCAATTCTAGCATTGCAACATGAAATACTTGTAAGAGTAGGTCCTGAGTGCTTAAGTAGTCACCACTCTATCGTTACAATGTAAAACTATTACTAAAAACGTTATTAGCCTATTTGTTAGATAATATATCGATGTTCTTTGAACAATTTGAATTGCATTGCATTTTCTTAGCACCAAAATGGGTAAAGAAATCGGACACATAGGACACTATCCTCTGGACTTATTGAAAAGGATTCGAACAAAGCAAAACAATTAATGGTTGGGTGAAAGCTATGATATTTAAATAGGTGTTAATATGTTTACCCAGCATCGAAAATCGATTCAAACTCGTCTGCCTCCACTTCTATCTTATAGTTGCCATTTTTTCCATGACCCAAATCGTCGTCAAATAGAAACGCAGGATTGTCCACACCATTGCCGTGTCTAAGAATAACGATTTCGTTGTGATCGTTATCGTACGAAACTCTTCTATGTTGATTCGTGTCGTTGTTTGTCGGGTTTGTTGAATCCGTTCGAATGAAAGTTCTATCGTTTACTATCGTTAGCTCTATATTCTGCGCTTTATTATCCATTTGCTTAACGCATATAAGCTCATAAATAACAAAATAAAAACCTACAGATTTTCAAAGCGAGAACTGAAAAACTTAATTCTGATCGGTTTTGAGAAAACTTACACACTAATTATAAATCATAGCTACTGTAATAGTTAATAGCATTGGGAACGTCACGCGTCTTATCTAAATGCCGGGATTATGTTATGACACTTACATAAAACAATGTGTAAACTTATGATATTATCCGACTAATTTGTCTGTTATTTCGTGTGGCATTTCTTATCGGTAAATGTTGTGTTACCTTTCGAAATATAAATCAGTTTTTGATATGTCATTTTGGTTTGATGTTTTTTTGAAGAAATAAATAAGTATTTTTGTGAAGTTTGAATGCATGCTTAATTAAATTATTTTCTACTTGTTGTATATGTATTGATTTTGTTATCCACTATTGTAAGCTTTTCGTTCGAAAAAATATGATAGTTGTTTCGATGATATCTTTAAACACGAATTAATTAGATAACTGTGATGCTAGGAATTTGCTTGATTAGTGAAACTGTAATGAAACGTTGCGGCAATATTTTAGTTCCTATTTCTTCCATTTACACACATCTCTTTTATTAGTGTACGTTATAGAAGAGAAAAATGCCCTTAACTTTTAACCGAATAACTTTTGGATTCATTGCAAATTGTTGGATAGGTTTTTGAAAATTTTTTATAATTTTCAATTAAATTAGGGATATGCAAAATATGCACACTATTGTATTATGTGAGTCAAACATTTACTGCCATTCTAGGGGTATGTAAACGTACACTCGGAGTGTTTGAGTTAATTACATATACATTATTAAATCTTTGATGGATGTATACATTTTTCGGAGGTTTAATTATTTTAACAATGCTTTGTCTTAATTGGAAAGTTTATATGATTTCAGATTGGATGTGAAAGTAACGCATTAAATAACGCTTTTTTGAACTAAAGATGCTTGGAAAATAAGCTTGCATAAAAATATTGTAATATTGAAAAAGTACATGTCTAATTAAAATAAGATTTAGAAGAGATGTTCAACATTGCATTTTAATACTTTTTGCTAATACCGTACTTTTGGCAGGCGTCCTATTAATAACAAATATAGACCTCAGTGAGCTCATTAACATTCTCTTAAGGTAAACATGAAATAACAAACACATGGAGCCAATCCATAAATATTGCCGCAAATTTCCCGAAACATTCATATACTGTAGTGCTTACTATTAGGTTTATGCTTACTTATGTGATATATTTATATAAGTTTTTAAGCCAATGATGATTCATGACTTTAATAATATATGAGAACCTTTTATTTAATATAAAATTGCGGACATACAGACAGATGGACGATTTTGGTTGGAATTTAGAGTAAAACTGAACTAATAAATAGAGAGTCAAAATAATAGCATTTATATTATGCATAAAAAATAGCGCTATAAATAGCATTAATAATTGACCAAAATAGCACATAAAAATAGCATTTATAGCTTTTATAACATTTGACATTTAAAATTGCAATTAATAGCATTTATAAATGGAGCTAAAACGACTCCAAACTAGAGATTAGTTTGCTTTTTGTTTATTACGCGACTGAGTGTTCATTCTCTTATCATTAATGCACTATGAAATGGCTACGCCAATGTATAAAGCTTTTTTAGCTCACTTTTTAAAAAAGTAGATCTTATGCTTTTGACACTGTCCGTCTTTGTGTCCGCAGTCTTATGTCTATAAAGGTATTTCTCCTATTTCTTATATTAATTAAGGATTTGTCATTTTGCAATCTTACTCAAAAACTAATAAATTTGTGACATAAGATTGCAAATACCTATTTAAAGTGAGCTCTCTTTGAATGTGTCGTTCTTCTTTTATTTTGTTTCATTTAGCACTATCAAAGCCTATCAAGATTACAAAAAGACAAAAAACAAACTCCTATCTGCTCCAAACTATGTACTTCGTGCACATATATCAATTTTATGCCTCTAATTTATGAAACAAAAAAGTAGCATTTGCTATCATTTTGACTCTCGACTAATAAATAAAAAAGCATTGATGCATAATAAAATAATAATTGTATAGTACATTCATTTATAGGTGCTGAGAGCACTTTTCCAATATAATAAATATTTAAAATAAGCAATATGCTCAGAATCGTCTTTTTTAAATACAATAAACATTAAGAAATCGTATACAATGAGAAATACTAAATTTATTATCTTTTAATTATTCTAAAAGAATAGAATACTTGTTTTGATTTTTTAAAAAGTTTCAACATATTAAATTTAATGTTTACTGAATTGAAAATTAATCCTGTTTATAATTGCTGATCATTTAGACCTTAGCTTTAACTAAATCGTATTTCATTATTTACCGCGAACCGGCTTCAATAAAAGTAATTTTACTGACTTAATATTAAACTCTTATTAAATTATTCTATATTGCATGAACTTATCTTAAATATTATTTGAATGTTTCACTTAAATTTCACTTACGTGGAAAGTAAAACAACTGACTAAGACATTAAAACGCTTATTATATATTTGACAAGGAAAAAATTACGGGAAGGGACAGGACAGGATCGGGATTTATCGGGACAAGTTTATCCCATGTAAGTATTGGGAAAGGACGGGATTGTAAAATTAGTTGGATTACTCCCGAAAGTCTATAAATGATCAACTTTTTGTGTGTTAATATCATCTAATTTTAATTTTTTCAATTTTATTACAAACACTTCAGTGAAATCATTTGTTATATCTTTTTTATATAATACTTTTTATTAAAGAAAGTTTAGAATAAATTTTTCATTCTATTTTTTACAGCTTCTTAATGATAAAAATAAAATAGCTTCTGGACAGGACGGTATGGACAACAAATTTCCATAAAAAGGACAGTGCATGACAGAACTACTACATAAAATTAAAAGGACAGGACGGGATACTCATTTTTAATGTTATCCACTAGTATTATATATATCATAGTTTAAACATTAATACATACAACACGAGATTTACAACAATACACAAAGTTTCAGTTAACAGTTAGATTTTATAATAAATAATAATAATTTAAAAGAAGCAATTAACAGACATATCAGATTAAAATCGATGTGAAAGAATTGGCATAGAGGTAACTGACAATTCGCAAAACGGTGAGAAAAACATTTATTACACTTGAAATTAAACTGTTCGTTGCGAAATAGACTAGTAAACGGGTACCGGAAAGTCAGGTTCGGGTCGGGTACCCGACAAGTTTGTCGGGCTCAAACTTTTTGAGTACGGGTCGGGTCGGGTTTTAAAATTTATATTAGAAATCCCGACTATCATAAAAAATACAAAGAAATGATCAAAAAATTAGGAAAACTTTTGCCATTTTTAAAAATACAACTTTATTTATACAAAATAACAAATATTAGTTGTAAAACTACTAAAATATATATTTTATGTGAATTTTTTTTGCAAAAAATTATTGACATTTGCTTAAGTTGGATTATTGGCCCGGGTCGGGTCAGGTCGTGTTCAACACTCTCGGGGCACGGGTCGGGTACAAACCTGTCGGGTACGGGTCGGGTCGGGTTCCGAAATTGCTATCGATTTACTAGTCTATTACGAAATATATTACTAATTAAACAGTTCTATACGCGTGATTTTGTTGACAGAGCCTTTCATTTTAGCACAGTTATCATACATCACTTCTATTGATTGATTTTGTAAGATATTCAAGAAAATGTCATATTTGTAAAAAAAATCAACAAATATTACTAGTATTGGCCGATAAGGTACACAAATTATAGAATTATTCGAAACAAAAATAGAGAAATGCTGCTAAAGTAAACATAAAGCAGATAAAAAATTTGACTTATATAAAGGAACGCAAATTACCAATGGATCAAATCAATGCAACTTTAGAACATAAAATTTGTTTGTAAGATCTATTTGAAAAGCTTTTGTTTAGAAAACATAATAAAAGTATTGTAGAACGCAATTTAACGCTATCTTCTCTACAATATAGTTTTTCGTTCAGTGAGCACTTTCATGGCGCTGCAAATAATAATAATAAAAACTTTAAGAATAAATTGTCAGATGATCGTTGTATAGTTAATAGATTTATGGAAATCGTATGCGATTATTTCAAATTATTTATTATTTAAGTTTTTATAATAAAGTTTGTATCTAATTGGCATGTGTTTACGAAGTTTTTTAAAATCGTAATATTTTTTAATGCAATTCCTGATGGAGTTGATTGCTTTTCTTTTAAATTTAAAAAACTTGTATTCATCAGTTTTAAAAAAGCTTTTTTCGCGTTTCTATTTAAAATATTGATTTCTTCAAATGACGATTCTTGAATATATTTAATATATATGTTTAAAAAATTTTTTCTAAATTCGCACTGTTTTATATTTGTTATTTTAAAAGGTGTTTTAGTTAAAGTTTTTTGTATTTATCTTTAAATTTTATAATTTCATTAAATAAAACTTCTTTAGTGTAGACGTTTTTTCTTGATTTTTTTATCAATCGAAGACAATGTTTTGGTGTGTAGATTATTTTATTTTTTAGTTTTTTACTAATACTAGCGTGAATTGAATCACAAGACATGTATGTATGTCCAGATTCTAAATATTTTAAAATAATTTTTTTCAACTGTTATTGAAACATTGTTAATGATTTCAACTAAATTGGAGTACAATAAAAAGTTTTTATTTTCTTTAAAGCAGTTGTCGCTCCAAATAATGATATGCTTAGCACCACTACAATAATCACTTTTAATAAACATTAACAAAATATTTAATTGTTCGTTAGAAGTATTCGAAGTTTGGGAGTCATTTAATAAAAAACAAAAAGCTTTTGTATTTAATCCAGTTGTGCAAAATGACTGGTTAACTAAACTTAACTTTGCACTAAAATAATTGTCAGTTCCTAATGGTAAAATAGGAATTGAAATTACTTTTTGTGCATCTGATGTCACAACAATTGTATTATTATTAGTAACAGCTAATTCACTGTCGATGTGTAATAAATTTCTTGATTTTTCATAATTTGTTTTGTGTCTATTATAGTCTGTGCACTGTTCACAATTAAAAGTATTTAATTGATTATGTATTTTGTATAGTTCACAATTAGTACATTTATCCTAATGACATTTTTTATATGACTGCAAATTTGTCAGATATATGGAATTGACTATGTCTGTCTGTCTGTCCGTCTGTCCGTCTGTCCGTCCGTTCGTCCGTCCGTCTGTGCACAATCTTACTTTAATAAAGGGATTTCGTGCTTTACTCTAATAAAGGGATTTCACAAATTTCTTACTTCAATAAATGGATTTTAGTCTTTACTCTATTAAATGGATTTTGATCTTTACTCTAATAAAGAAGTTTTAACAAATTTCTTACTCTAATAAAGGGATTTTCACCGTCTTCTTATGCTAATTAAGGGATTTTATTAGTCAAAAAGGACAAAATAAACTAACAAAAATACAAAAAGTATGCACAAAATTAGCATTAAAGGGGTCAAAAATGGACAAAATTGTGTCGAAATGGGCAAGAATTTGATAAAAATAGCCAAAATTTAGACTATAAATGAGTGGACTATGCAGATTTTGACATTAAAATGGCAATATTTCAGATCCAAAATGGCAAAAAAATATCGAAAAACTAGCCAAAATGGGAAAAATTAGGCTAAAATGATAAAATTTGATTAATACCAAAAGTGGCATATGCCAGTTTTTGCGGTAAAAATATTGAATTATATACATAAAATGGTAAAAAATTACATAAAATCTGGCCGAAATGGGAAAACTAGACTAAAATGACAAAAATTTATTTATAAAAAAGTTGAATATGCCGCTTTTTTCAGTAAAATTATTGATTCATAAACTCGAAAAGATCGCAAAATCTAGTAAAAATAGGGGAAATTCGGCAAAAATGTCAAAAATTAAAGTGGCATATGCCATTAAGAAGCGATAAAAAACGATTTTGTTTTTGATTTCATCTGCTTGTACCATAATATTTAACTTATAACAGAAAATACAAAGTTATGGGAGCGAGTGAACGAAGTGAGGGAGCGTCCATGCACTATCTTGATATTAAACAGCAAAGTCAGATATTATGACCGCAACGATCTTGTTTAAAACTAATATTTAATTTTTTAAGAAAGTTATTAAAGTAAGAAAATGTGCACATTTCTGATATTTGTTGTTAAT
>JAQIXJ010001725.1:0-18992 GCA_034700185.1 Phthiracarus laevigatus | reverse complement strand
ACATGTATCAGTAGATCAGTATATCCTAAATTGGCAAATGCGTGTGTAGTGAGGATACAAAAAAAGGATAGATATAAACAAACGATCTGCCAATTAATGTCATGTGTTATCGTACATAAAAATAGTAGACAAATATGTGTGCCTATGATTGAAGATAGTGTTTCGTGGTATTTGTTTATCCATAACTTTATATTTTACACTAAAATTCGGGACTCAGAAAAGATTAGTGACAATGAATACGAAGCATATCTTACATGCAGTGTTAATAACCATTTTGAGCTCACATTTATTATGGGAAATGAAGGAAGATTATATTTGTTACCGATAAATACTGTTATTCCATAAACTTATAGTGGTATAATGAATAGGGGCGGACTTTTCGGTTAGAAAAAACTTTAAAATCGGTCGGTTATCGGTTGTCAAAATTCTTAAAAATCGGTTAAGTTTTCAGTTGACATTTTTAATTAATTATAAAGATTTATATTTTCAAGATCATATATTTTAATGTTTCCATGTACAAATTTGGGTGTATTTTCTCTTAAGGACTTCAATATACTGAAAATGAACGCTCAATTTCCGAAATAACTAAAGGAGCGCAACAGGTTTTCAATTTATGGTCAAAAATCTTTGATTAAATTTATGATCAGAAGTAAATGTTTCAACTTTTTGCTTAATTTTATAAAATCTTTCAAATTTGTTATAAGATTCAAATGATTGTTTACTGCAAATTTATGTTTTATACGATATAATTGCATCGATTTATGAATTTCGGTTGAAAACTCATATTTCGGTTTTTTCGATTGGCAACCTTGAATTCGGTTATTTGGGTTAAAAAATTAAGGTCTTAAAAGCTTTGTTTTAAGTTAGAAGTTAGTAATATAGACTGGAACCGAAATTTAAAGATTCAAAACTTGTTCGGTTAAAACCGAAATGTCTCGTCCCTTAATAATGAAGTTAGGATTGCATATTAAACCAAAAGGAGCAGATGGTCACAGACAATGGTATTACTCTTTAGAACCAGAACAAGAATCAGATATCGTTGAATTGGATGCGAGCGATAATAGTCTATACGAAAAAATGATAAAATCGCAGTCTTATTGGAATCCACATTCCGCTATATTTCTTTACAAAAATGCTAATCTAGTAATGCATGAATTGTTCAATAACGTTGTAAATACGGATACATGTCATATGCACACTATTTCTTGTTGGAACTATTATTTTGATTGAGGCACAACTAAATTTATATTTTACTAATGAGAAATCAGTTGTGAAAAAAATCACTCCAATTTCATCTCCAGTTTTATTTCTTCGAGATATACCATCAAAACATGCAGCGAGAGTTTGGGAACTGTTTGTTGATTATAAAACAGAAGATTCAATAAATCGAAACGCGTTTTTACAACTTTTGACCAAAAGATGAATTATTATTTGATTATATTGGTTATTATCAAAGTATAAGAGAATGGTCTAGAAATATAATGTTGGAACATAACGCTAAACCAATATCCCCTGACCTTAATTGGCTGAAACATTGTTATGAATACATGCCATTAGATATCTAACAAATAGTGACTCATGAGCCAATAGAAGTGCCAAAATTCGTTAATTATTTGGCAAAACTTATTTCTAGAGAAATCGAAGAAAATATTGCAGAAGAAAGTGTGGAAGAAAGATGTGAAGATAGAGTAGAAGAAACAGTTGAAGAAGAAGTGGAAGAAATATTATCACTGCCTTTAATTACAGATCGAGCGGTAAAAGCATGTGCGATAAGAGGAATCAATTTAAATAATAATAATAAGCTATTCTGACATCTAATGCTAAGCGTTTGTGAAAACAGCAGTACACGAGAGTATTGTGTGCCCGAAGACGAAGATATCGTTCCGTGATATCTGTTTATCGAGAATAGAGAATATTATATTCATCAAAAATCTAACTCATACAATCGTGCTAAAAAAGATGATGAGATGTACGAGTTAATGAAAAATGATAGAATTGGAGAATTCATCACTTGTAGCGAATCTCAACGTTTCAAACTCACTGTATTAAAGCGTAAAAGCAAAGCTTCGTTTCCTATCAGTACAGTGATTCCACACATGTTTGCGGGTATTATGACATTAGGCATTCACATTAAACCAAAATATATGAACGGACACAGGCATTGGTGGTATTATCTCAACACTGAATCTAATATATCGGAAATTGAGGAGTTAAAAACGAAAAATGATGAGAAATTTGAAAACCAATTAAACCAAAGTTTGTTTCTTAAAGCCGATCGATTTTATTTTGGTTAGTGATGATGGTTTAGAGCCTGAGAGCCTATGGAGCCTGAACCTGAGCCTGAACCTGAACCTGAACCTGAACCTGAACCTGAACCTGAACCTGAGCCTGAACCTGAACCTGAACCTGAGCCTGAACCTCAGACTCGGAGTGGGGCTCAGGTTCTTAATTTTGGATGAGGCTCGGGTTCGATGTTCTTACTTTTTAGAGCCAGAACCTGAGGTTTGAGGCTCAGGTTCTGGTTACGAGAGCCCGGAGCCTATGTAGAAAGGCTATAACTTTTAAAATAAACAATAATAGCATTTATAACAGAATATTTTACTATTTAATATCACTCATTTTAATAAAACTTCAATTTTTATAATTAATCGCGAAATAAAAATTACAATGATAATCAAATATACCACATAAACTAAAAAATGTTAGTAAAATGTCATTCGATAATGTCGTAAAATTTTTTTATTACTCTTCTGTGGTGCAATATATATAGGGAGGCTCGGGCTCAGGCTCCAGGTAAGAAGCTAAGGTTAGGGCTCAGGCTCTAATTTTATTTGAGGCTCGAGGTTCAGGTTCTTAAAGGGAGGCTCAGGCTTAGGCTCAGGTTCCAGCCGGAGCCTCTGGAACCCGAGCCTCATCATCACTAATTTTGGTATATTTTTGTACAAAAATGCTAGACTAGTGATGCTCGTTATACAGTCGATGTTCCGTCGAAAACACACTGTACTCTATTTGTTGACGGAACGATCATTATGTTTGAGGTTATATTACATTTTGTTTCTCTGGATAAAGCTAATTGGCTAGACTTAATAACGCTTAAAACATTGTAATCGATTGTCGATAATATTTCGGATAACTCACACACGATATTCTTTCTGCGAGACATTCCTTACAAATGCTTGTCGAAAGTTTGGGAATTTTCTGTCCGTAAGCAAACGAATTTAATTTGGTACGAAAAACCTGATCAGCCGTACGAAAATTGGCCAATTTGTGAACGTCAACCAATATAGTTGTGGAGTGGCGTCGAACTATACCTATGGGATCGTACGCTTCCGTTTTTATTTTTATAAATTGTATTTCTCTGAAAAATTGGTGAAACAACTGTCAAAAATGGCAAAAAATTGTGTCTGTATCCTCCGTTTTATAGCAATAATTAATTACATAAGTAAAATTAAGGTTATAATTTTAGTAAATTTCGCTGCATCTTAACGATTAGCAAATAATCGTTCACATAACCATACAAAAACTATTGGTTTTTCGCGATATCTTTAGTAGAGACATCTCTTATCTCAATTTTTAAACAAATAAATGGTAATAATATATGAATATTTTGTGCAAATAAATGTGATCTGTTTTAACTTTACTTAAGAAATAGACCATTGTCTCGTATAAGTTTCTCGTACTAAATGCATAAAAATTTTACAAAAAACAGATTAAAAATCTTTCTTTTCTAAACAGAACTGAAGATGTTAATGTTTAAAAGCAATTATATTAACTTTTAATATTGTTAACGCTTCATTTATTGTTATCGCGACATATGTTGTGTTTAAAATCGTTTGTATAGATATGTTTACGATTACTTGCTAGTCGTTGGGATGCAGCCAAAGTTACTCCAACCAAAATCGCCAAAAATTGAATCTCGAGATTCCGTTTTATAGTTATATAAAATTAGAGAATAATGGCCAAAATCGAGACAAAACATCCAAAAATCTGGTCTAGAACTTCATGTTTTTGTTAAATTTTCATAATGAATTTTACACATTGCTAAAGGGATTTACGCCGCCAATATAGAATAAATTTTAGCCAATTATTAAGTTTTTTGTGGCATATGCCAATTTAACTAAATTTTTATATATAACTTAGGTGTAACTTAAATAAGCTAAAATATAGTGTAATATGCCATTTGTTTAGCATATTTGAAAATTTTATAATAAACTAAATTTTAATAAAAATAATATAAAATAAGGTTTGGAGAGAACAAAGAAAACCAGCGTACATTCAATAACTGAAAATTTACAATACATAGTAAGATTATGACTGTATCGATTTTGTCGAGTTTTCTTTTAACGTAAAATTATTCGCTTCTTAAGTTTATTTTGTTAATATCCATTAATTTAAAGTTTAGCCGTTTTCAGTTCGCTATAGAGACTTAACAAAATAAAGAGAATAATCAAAAGTTAGAAAACGCAAAGTTTTTAACAAATATATGTAAAATATTGTTGCTATGATAATATTTGCACTTGTAATTTGTATATTTGATTTTTGTGTCAAACATTTTCTAAAACCTATGTCAAAATATTTAAATTTTATTATTATTAATAATAATTCATTTTAATTATAATGTTTTAAGGTTTGCTACTTTTTGATGGGTTATCATTAAATTGTTTTTCTGTGTTGCGTTCAATTAATATTCAATTAATACAAATAAATTGCGATTTTTATTCAGTACTGACGTCGGGAACTATACAAACACATGTGAGAGCAAAAAATTGTTATTTTTTTGAAAGGAATATGTTTGACGCACACTATTATCATAAAACGATGACAAACATGCTAGAATTTTTTGTGACCCATTTTAAAAAAAGCAATCGAAACTCTACCCAAAACAATAGGGTTTTACTGTTGTGTCTCATGAATGAACAAATAAACAAATGAGTAAGATTTTTTATCAAAAAAAATCATTATAATAAAACACACACACAAATCAAATTTTGCATTAAAATATAGAGTGCTGTTAAACCGTTTATCATTTCCTTCTATGAAAGATTAGGTGTACTAATATGAAACAAATGACTAGTAGAAACATTCTTTTTGAGATCACTTTCTAATCTCTCAGCGATCGCTGTCTATCTCTTCTTATGGGTTAAGTTATAGGTATAAGAGCAGACATGCAGATTTGTCATACTCGCGATTTTCTTAGATAGTGATTTTAAAATATTTATCCTGTCCACGTCAATTTAAATACAAAAAAGTTATAATCTATTACTGAGAGCAGTGTCGATTTGATTGGCACAACAAAAAAAAAGATAATTAATGTCTGCTTGAAAGTGTCTGAGAGTGCTTTAGATCTTTTCAAAAGCTTAAACCTATTAAAGTATTTTCGGAATTTTGAACTTCCCAAAAGTTTGCATGAGTATTCGACCACTAATTTAAAAACTTGGTGATACTTATTATTAAGTGCAACCGATCAGATCATCAGCTATTGTATTGTTAGCATTAGTCATGGACACGAATGCTGCAAAATTTATATTTTATATATAATTTTTTGCTAATAAAAGTGATCGCAATCCATGGTTAGTCTATGGTTATGTAACATCATGCCTATGGGGTGGTCCACGAATAACAATTGTTAACCATTCAGTGTTACACAATCCATTCCGTAACTATTATTACAAAGGGAACAGAGCTATTTTTGTGATAAGAAAACTATTGTGGAACAGATCTATAGTTCCACATTCAGTGCTTTTTTTATAAAGATATTTGAAGAACAAAAAAAGTTCAAAGTTTCCAAATTGTGTGTCTAAAATCTAGATGAAAAATGAATTAGTTGTCGCGAAATTTTAAATTCAGATTAAAGATATTTTAAGAGCAATATATTTTCTAGTATTTATTTTAGAATATAACTATATATGGCGTATGAGACTTAAAAGTTATTGCTATCAATCCTCTGTTTTATATTCAACTTAAATCGTTAGCCTAAGATAGTTATGGGTTTGAATTAAAACTTTGATTGCTGAATGCTCGGGTTTGCCCAAATCAAACATCACTCAGTAAACATTTCACTGGTTAATTAAACTTATCCATTAATTTTCTTTTGGTAACCATTTAGAATTATAAACTGTTAACTAAATTTTGATTAACTAAAATGGTAATTGGAATTTAAATTAAGAAATTAAAATTTCAATAAAAATTTTATGGAAATATAAAAAGCAACTTCTTAAACAGCTATGCCTAAATTCAAAAAAAAATTAAAAATCGAAAAATCAACAAAAAAAAATTCTTTAAAACTTTTTTATTTTTTAATTTCTAAAATTAATCATTTAAAAAAACAAAACAAATAATGGTTAAAGCGATTTACAACTTTTTTCAATAAAAAATATACTTTAAGTTTAATAAAACAAAATAAATTTTTGAGTAAAAAATACTGATATGACACAAAGAGTTTTGTTATTTTACATCATTTTTTAAGGATTTGTTATTTGCAAATAAAAAACAATCATAAAAAATAGATAACACGATGAAGCGAAAAAAAAACGTTTCACTTCTTAACATTATTGCCATCATTCTCATCCTCTGGTGGCGTGGAAGGCGTTTTCTCGTAAGTGAAATCATTGAGATAATACCAGTTGACAGCGTCCTGGCAATTCACGTTATACTCCCAATCGCATACGCGATATTCTTGGTTAAACACGGTTTCGTTTGGACAGATCATCGGTATACGACGACCAAAGTTGTCGCATATGTGGAACACTTGACAGTTATGATCCACATCCGCATAAAATCCAACCGATTTTCCTCTACAACTGAATTTAAACTCAAGATCTTCTAAGTCTTGCCACCTTTTCACCTGTGCATTCAAAATATGTTAGTTTTATTACACTGAATTGTATAATCATCGTGGAAAATATTAATACTTTTATTTATTAATTTCATGTTTTCGTTTATCAAAACTTTTATGTAAAACATGAGTAAGATGTGTTGTTTGTGCCCATTTTTTAAATAATAATTATAATAATACTGGTATTTAATAAGTAATAAATGTTTTTAATATACATTGTTTGTTTTAATTCAATTTTGAAAAATAAAAATCGTTTAATCATACGAAAACATCCGGCTTATTTTGTGGCCCGTAAGGAAAATTTTTTCGTGCGACACAATTTTCTTCCCGGGAACCGAAAGTTAATTTATCTTATAACTAAATAGTTTTATTAACTTAATAAATACTTTGGAAGTTTTTACTCTCTTTTTTTGGTTACTAGTAAAGCACATACACGTTGCTGTTTTTTACTATAAATTCACCAAATCATGACTTTTCGTTATGCATTAATTATTCAAATTTATTTAATATTAGCGATGAATCATTATTAATCTATACGTGTATTTTTACCGGTTGTAACCTATAATGCTTTTTATACTTCTTCTTTGAGAATAAAAAACTAAAATAAAGTTTCCCTTACGGAAGATACTATTATAAATTAATACATTAAGTATGCTAAAAGCCGATGAGATCTTTACTGCGTTTATTTCTTTTTTGTTATTTAGTAAAAAGAGGGAAAATATATAATCATTAAATCCAAAAATAAATTGATTCCATAACAGTCGCAGCAACAACAACAACAACCCCTAAGTTGTTACGTTATAAAGTATACGGAAATTAATAACAAATATTTTTGTTATTATTATTTCCCAAACAATTTACGAAAATGTTTTATATTCGCATATAAAACTGTG
This sequence comes from Phthiracarus laevigatus, assembly GCA_034700185.1. Classification (NCBI taxonomy): domain Eukaryota; kingdom Metazoa; phylum Arthropoda; class Arachnida; order Sarcoptiformes; family Phthiracaridae; genus Phthiracarus; species Phthiracarus laevigatus. Next base: position 11,264 of record JAQIXJ010001725.1, on the reverse strand, counting down.
CGGTGCTTTATTTTCTATGATAATAGTAACGAAAAATTGCTGTAAACCGTCCAGAAAATGTATTTATAGCGGAAAAAATAGAGAGTATTTTATCTTATCTTCGCATACTTTTATTACAATTTAAATCTATTATGCATTAGAGATTGGTATCTGTATAATCGCTTTTATTATAAAAATTATATTAACTTAAATATAAAAAAGCGTATTTTTTAAGACTTACCCGTGTAAGAGATTTAGAGTAGACAATCGCTAAAACTATGAAATTGAAAAAAGAAAAACATCGAGAATTAATTTTAGTGTGATTATAATAATAGTATTAAATAATAATGAACGCAAAAAATATGTTTTGTTTAATCTTAGAGATAGAGAGCGAGTTATTATAATGCAGAAAAATAATAATTCAAAAAAACAGATTTATTTGTTTTCGGGATTCAGTATTCAAAAGCTAACAAATAATAATACCTTAACTGTTAACAAATAGTTAAGGCGTGGTTAATAAAAATAAAAGAAAATCGTAACCATTATAATTACACTTAAGTTTTGTCCGTTGTTAGGATTAGTTGTTGTGTTCTTATTTTAATTACGCGTTGTTTTGTGAATTATGTTTTTTTTTGTTCCAAACAAACAAATTTTCCGTTCCGTTTAAAATAGATTTTGCAAAAGCAAAATCAAATTTAAAGTTTAATCTAAATTGATGTTAGGAAATAGCGACTTATATTACAATAGGAAGAACACTCGAACACGTATTCGTTTTAGCTTTGCTAAACATAAAATTCATATTTTATAAGCTTGATTCTATGAGTTATTATACAACTCCTAGTGAATCATCAAATTATTAAATGAAAAAGTGTTAATGTCTAGTCTGTACATAAAACATTTTTTTTTGTTATTCTAATGATTCGAAAAAAGTTAATTTACATAATAATTTTTTTCTTTATGCTACAAAACTAAAGTTAAAATAATTTTCTTACACCCTTTTTTATGGTGCACTGTTATCGTTAGTTTGATGAACAAAAGTTATAGAAGTTAAAGAAAAGGCTTAACTTTAACCCTCAATCTTATTTTATATAATCTTAATCAGTAATAGCAATTTTTTTGTTAGCTATGACTGCTAACGTGAGTTTCTTAACATTTGTCCTATTATTAGCAATAAAACTCATAAGTTTTTTTTGTATTTTGCATTACGATGTGTTTGTGAGAAAAGTACGCGTAAAATACAAAGTATGCAAAAAAAACATTGTTATAATTTCCACTTTGAAATCAATTATCTCTAACAGCGATCACTTTTAATATTTTGAAATAAAAATCTTGAAATATTAATTAGAATCGAAAAAAGGAGCACCGTTGACAAGTATAAATAAAAGCGAAAAAAAAATTTAATCGGTAACTGAAAAAATGATTTTTTTCACCTCATCAACGGCTAAAAATACATAAAGAGTATATCTTAATCTGAACTTTCCAAAAAAATCAATTTGAAAATATTTTAAAATCAATCTCTAATTAGCGCACGCTATTGTAATGTCTGGTTAATGTTCAAATACAATATATTTTTTTCGAATTATTATTTTCATCTCGCTATATCTCTCTCTCCCCCAGTGTTCCGTTCATACCTGTTACGCACACAAGTAGTAAAATGACAAGAGATTGATGAGCCATTCTTTATAGTAATTTTCTCTTTTGCTTCTTGTTTTAAAGTAACAAACTCTCTCCAATAGATTTCTTTATAGCTAAATGTTGCCATAAAAAGATTTTAATCTTAGTAAAATAAAAAATTCGCTGAGAATTTAATTATAAATCAAATATAAATCTATTAAAACTTAAGCGCAGGTGAAATTTCGATTTTAATCATATTGTAGTTCGCAAGTTCAATACCTCTAAAAGGTTAAGATAACCGAATATTGGAAATTCAGCGAACAAAAATTATTAATTTAAATACCCGGTTGTTTTAATTTTAATTTTCCAATTTAAAAAAATTTCTAATTAACTTTCTATAATTTTAAGAATCAAGCGTTAAAAATTTAAAGATAAATTTAAAAATGAGCGATTTTTTTTGCTACACTTAATTTATTAATTTTAAATTAAATATTAAAAGCATTTGACTAATATTATATTAAAAAAGTTTTTAACTTACCATTAAATGGATCTCAAAATTAATCAAACTTTGAATGAACGGAAGAAAATTTCTATTCTAATTTCTTTAAGCACTAATCATAGAAATATTATAACTATATAACACACGTGACTATAAAACTATTACTTTATAGGAAAAAATTAACCAAAAATCGAAAAAAGTTCATAAAAAAAATCTTTGTATCCAGAGATCGACACACAAACTAACTCTTCAATCGAAAGAAAGTAAGACCATCTTCAGTATGTTTTATAAGAGATATAGAAGGATGCAGCCAAACAAAAAACTGGTTTACTGTATTGATCCACCTTTCAAGTGTGGATAATATGATGCGAAAACTTAAATCATTGGCCCTCCACTCTCATCGCGCTTTGCTTTACCACTTGACGAGTGAACTGTGGCATGCATTTCAGCTTATTTTTAATTTATGGGATCAAAGCAAATTCATTGTAATTTTTATTTATATTTATATCTCTCATGAATAATATAGCAACTGCTTATTCCAACCAACAATTTATAGTCCTTAACTAATTTGTATCATCGTTGTGTGTCGTAATGATAGAGAAAATACTGCTCTCCTTAGACGGTTAATGATACAAAAGTGTTTGGCATAAAGAAGTCGTGCATCAAAAAAAACGAGGAAAAAAATAACTAAGTTAACTTAACTTTGAAAGTGAGAAAACATTGTCAAAACAAATTTATCAGCAAAAGATGATGTCCTGCTTTTTTGTGATTTTTCGTTGATCATCTAAATAGTGCGAAATTAGTTTACAATTTAATTGTAATACCGATAGAAACCATATTAATTAACAAATAATTTATAATATAAAATATTTTAATATGTTTAGGCTATATTCTGGTGATCCCGAAAAGTTTAAACATTCAAAATACGCAAAAAACATGTTATACAAGAGTGTATTCAAGAGATAATGTGCCATAAATAATGGTAACAATAATACATTTCTAAAAGGAATCATTGTTTCGCGATTGTGATCTGAGTTCACTTTAAAAAAACAGGTTAATTATTGGGTTAAGTAGAGTTCAAACGCTAAAAATACGTTATGAAGACAGCACTGTCAGTATTGTCTTCCGATCATCATTTGAATTTAACAGAAATTAATGAAAAAAATTATTTATTTCGTTTCGCAACCCTTTGTTTATTTATTAAAAAATAATTTTTTCGAATAAGGGTAGAATTATTTTTTCTGCATAGATGTTTGTAGAGAAAAAAACTTTGCAAAAAAGTTTTTAGTGCTAAACTTTTTTATACGCCTGGAAAATGATGTTTGCAAAAATTTCCAGCCTCAAGCTTGAACTTTGATACTCCGATGATATCATTACTGAAAACCGTGGATAAATAGTGACTGCGATACAAAAACTTTTTTCTTTTTGATATTTTTATTACAATATTATTAATAACTTTCTTTGAACGCGCAAACATTTACGAACCATATCTTTTCATCGCATTATATTTTTTTCGCCGCTAATTTCTCTCTCCGTTATTAATGGATTTTGTTTTGGCAACATTTTGTAGGTGTAAGCGAGTGCTGAATTTCGTCCAAAAAACTATGCTACACTTTTGTTTCAGTTAACCAGTCAATTAAAGTTTGCGGTATGTTATTAAAAATAAGTTTCGCTATCATCTCGCGTTCAACAAAAAAGAGAATACCTAAAAATAGATTGGTTGTACATATGCTGGCATTAAATACTTTGTTATGTGCAGTGATTTGGAAAACTATTTTAAATAGATATGCGAGAGAGAGAGAGAGAGAGAGTCAACACATCGCTGGAATTTTATTTTATATTTTTAACATCACATCTCTTTGTCGACACTATAATTACATAGAAACGCGAGAGAGTTTTAAGTTATATAAAAAAACGTTTTTACTTTTGAGGTTAAAATTACACGGCATCTAATAATAACTTAATTCATAATTCAAATATAATGGATATTCATACAAATATATGCGGATATATATGGCTGTATGTTTGCACTGTGTTATATTCGGTTATTGTAAATAATACGCTAACTTAAGCGTTGGAAGTGTATGCATGTATGCATACAATATCTTACTGCACTCACCACTCGCATATCAATCTATATGTAAATACAGTGATCATAAGTGTTTCTGACATTTTTAGCACATTTTTACCCGACGCTTGTATCAGCAAACACTTGTAAGATGAGTTCAAAAAACAAAAAAAACTTCTCGCATCCACTCGAATGTGTGTAATGGAAAAAATAATAAAAATAATTTGCATTTATTTTGCGAAAAAAGAACAAAAAATAATACATGTTGAAATGTTTGTATGATGTAAAAAAACTCATAATTTTTATTTCCCACTTTTCTTACTTGGAGAACAACTCAAAGCGTATTCTTTTGTTTTTTAAAGTAGCTATTAATATGCAATTACATTATAAATATAGATAAATATTTAGTCGCCAAACATGTTCTATCAATTTTTGTTCTCGCGAATAATAATTATGGATTTAATCATAGTAAATATAATCATATTCATTCAACAATCGAAAAACATAAGTGTCTCATAAATGTTTATCACGCTTTTTTATCCTATTAAAAACGGCATCGTAATAATAACTAGTCAGTAATTAATTATTTTTTTATATATACGTCTTTTTTAATTATAATTTATTTTCGACTGCTACCACTATTATTGCCAAAAGCATGCTTTTTCTAACGGCTTGACATCTTTACATCATCTTAATATTTCCGAGCTATTGTTTGGGATTTTTCCTTTTATCTCTCGCTTTCTACTGAACGCACTGACTTTTATAGATATATTTAACATATTTAGGATAATTAAGATATGTGTTAGAATTTTCACCCTTTTGAATGGCTCGCCGATGAATTTTATTATTGTAAATATTTTTTTCTAATAATAACTTTTAAATAACTTTTTTTTCGGTGTTGCAGCGAACAATAATTAAAATCCTAAACAAAATGTGTTAAGCAAATTGAAAACAAATGGTGGCACGTGTGCGTAAGAATAATTTGAATAATTTGCTATTTGTTCCAATAAATTATACAGTGTGTCTGTGCCAAAAAAAATATATATATATATACCCAATAATTATAAGTCTGAATAGCTTTTCAATCTGAAGCGCATCTCGACGCGAATTAACACGATATTTTGCACTTACATTTTAATTTCTTCTGCCGATTTGGTTGTTTTGCTATTATATTTATGGAATTTTTGTCACACTTTATCGTTGATTATAGATTTGACAAATTACGTCTGTGGGTTCTCAAAAAGCTTTCCTTAAACTTTATATTATGCTCTCAATAAAAGAACTTTTTCGATCGTACGCTCTTGTTTAAGGGAGTTTAAAATTAAACACATTGGGGTTAAAGCATGAATAGAGTTCGTGCAAATTTTTATTAAAATTTCAAGCACATTATATTACTGATTTTATTATAGCTTAAGTACGCGATTAAGAAGTACATAACTTAGTGTGTGATATTTTAAACTTTATTGGTTATCAAATGATTTGTTCATATTTTGCGTAGTTTACTCAATCTACCAAAAAAAATTGAAGATACTTCAATAATAAAAATTCATATATAATTTCCTTTATACCAAATTTACTTTCAATGTATAATTTCGGGATAATTATCGGTTAGCTATAAACTATAAGTTATTAAGAGTTTGTGTGCGTGCGTTTTGTGTGTTAGGGAGAGATGATAACACTAACGTTTTATATCAAAAGATCAATAATGTTTAAATGCAAATCTTGAATAACCTAGAAATCTACGCATTATTTTTTATGTTAATTTATCTAAAGTTTATTCTAGTGGCTTATCTAATTCATCTGATAGTAAAAAAAATTAGAACTCTAAAATCGTTTACCCAAAGTTTAAGAATTTCGAAACCTTAGTTAAATTTATTTTTAGAAAAAATGTCAAAATTGATTCCGATTTTTTAATAGAAAATCTCTTTAACAAAAAAAACATACAATGTTTTTAATTAAAGAATTTTTCAATCTCAGAATTAAAAGCTATTTTTAAGAGAAACGTTTAATCTTTGTATTGAAGCAAAAATTAGTCGTGATTTTGTGCTCAATATTTTTAGTTCAACGAAAATTAAAGTTCTCGCTAAAAATGGTAATTATTTTTCTCTTATTGTTTGGAGAAAACTTCTCGGCTTGTAATAACAATTTAAGCTGTTTAACATGTATAAAGTTTTATTTGCATAAAATATTGCCTCTTTTAAGCATTTGGGACAGACATTAATGCTCGAGTGTGATAAAAAAGGATAAAAAAGACTTTCATATTCAGAAGCTATTTTACCGTTTATGTGCGCTATTATTATTTTATGAGCTATATTACTATTAATCCTAATTTTCGTAAATTTGTTTAGCTTTGTTTAGCTACAATATTTATTTATTTATTTATCATAAATTTTACTATTGTTCGAAAGTATTTATGTAAGTTTTCGTAAACTCACGATTTATTTTTAAAGAGTTAATTTAGTGCTATATTATTAAGTTATTCTTGCACCATAATTCTAATATATTATTATTTTAAAAGAAATATAATTTTTTTGAGTTAAAGAAATATTTTTAGTTAGCACAGCTTACTTTAATTAGAAAATTATGCCTAGATATTCTATAATTTACGATACAATTATTATTTACAATTATTGGCAATTTGAAAAAATTTAAATCGCAGCAATTAATCGTATTATAGTTTTAGTTATATAAAATGAACAAATGAAATGAACAATGAGAAAATTGTGACTTAAACGTCTGCTCTTAGGTAAGCAACTAAATTCGAAAAAAGTAATTTGAGCTCGTTAATAATTTAGGTGTCTAACACTTAGGGATTGGGGAAATCCATAATCTCTAGTATAGTTTCGGTGTTTACAATCGAAAAGTGTCTAATAGTTTTTTAAAATCAATCACGTAAATTTAGCTCTCCATCTCAGTTAAGCTTACTTAGTAATATTGAAACCGTCTGACAACCTAATGAAAATAATATGGAATATAAAATTTTTTATTTCTGAACTGATTCTGTTATTTTGTTTTTATGTTTCGCATAAGCATATCCATTATCATCAGCGACGGCATCATTATTAAAAAGTATCAGACTTAAGCTTCAATAACTCATAAAACCTAACAAATTACAAAACAACTTACGAAACAAATCCTTTTACGAGTTTTCCGATTTATCATTTGCTAATTTACATAATCTAACGTATGTTTTTCGTTCGCTTTTAATTATACACTATGTCTTCTATTATTTTTTTAATATAAATATATATTAAAATTGTATATAAACATTTCCAATTATCAAAAATAAAAAAGATTTTAAATGCGCAAAACAATGCAATTTAGAAATGATGAAATATCATAAACCAAAACGAAAATAATACGGTACTCAAATCCATTTTTTTTAATTACAATCTGTTTAGTCGATTCAAGCCAAAGCACCAATTCATTGTTTTAAATGAATAAATTACGCGAAATGAATTCAATAATTTGTTCTTATAAACAAAAATTTAATTAACTTTGAATAATTGCGTTCGTAATAAATGTTAAGCCACAGTTTATCTATATTTAGCCCATTTTTCTATTGAATTGAATAGCGGTTATGTTAATTATTAATTTACTACTGATTGCTTTTTTAGGTTTTACAAACCTCTATCTAATCTACGATCACCGAAATTGAATTCTAAAAGCATTCATATATATATATTAAACAAAAAATCTAATTTAATTAGAATTAATGTTACTAATTTGCTATAAATAATGTCATGTAAATTAGTGTCATCGCATTTGATAATATAATATTTGCCAAATTTAAATCTTTGATTTGCGTTTTTTTTCCGGAGAGAAATTTTTGTAAAGGGGTTTTCATGCCTTTAACATAACTCTAATATTTTTAACCATAAATATAAAAAATAAATAAACGTATAATCATTTTTTTATAAAGAGAATATAACAAAAGTGATAACCATGGGTCTACTGAAAGAATTATGATTTTTATAGCCAGCTATATTGAGTATTGTACTAACAAGTTAAAAAATTTTCAAACCAAAAAAAGGAGGATCGTATTATAAATTATAAGTTGAAAGTAGAAAAGATAATAAATGTTTAAAGTTACAAACCGTTATTTTCAAAAAAAACTTAATATATCTAGTGATTATCATTTTGTTTAAAAACGTTTAAAGGCTATTAATTATCCTAAATATCATTAAAATATGTATATATATATATTCTTATTTTTTAGTTCACTTCGATAACAATGGATGAGTTTATAAACTGTTTGTTTCATTGTGCGTATGGTATCATCTTTACACTATGTTCGATCCATGGCTAAATGTAATATAACGTATTATACTAACCTCTCACACTAAGGACAGTATTTACAGGGTGTGTGTGCGACCTCATAGATTCTTTAGAGAGACCACTAACGAACTCAACAATATCTTGTTCTTGTTTTCGTTTAAAATCAGATAACTAGATGATAAGGAAATGTGCGTTTAACGTAAATGTCAAAATTTAAATGACTTCACCACTTAGTTATTACATGGTTTAGTATGAAATCATTATTGTTTAAACTTTTAGCGAAGAGGTTTTAGTAAATCAGTAATCAGCGCTATTTATAAACCAAACATAGTTTAATCTAATAATATAATCTCATAATTTTACGTAATTTGAAAACACGAAATAAGCAAAGTTTGAACTAAAAGCTATATATTTTATTTTTTGAAATCCTCCCAACTTTTCATGTTAAAATAAAAATTATGACTGCCTATTAATTATTGTTGTAGAAAATTGCACGTTGAAATTAATCACAGAAAATTATTTTTTATAATAACCATTTATGGATTTACGCAGAAATAGGCTGAAATTTTTTTAGTTTTTAAATCTACAATTTAAACTCTCACATAGTAGATAAAAGATTATTTAGCAATCAATATAAAATAAATAAATAAAACACTACATTTAACAAAAAATTTGGTAAAATTTCTAAACACTTGACACCGATTAAAATCTAATTTTAAAATACATCTAACGTGTGACATTTAGAAAGTATAAATTGAGAAATGAAAGCAAACATAACCATTAAAAGTTATGTTCATTTTACAAAGCGTGTTACTATCAACGGTAAAAGTAAGCGAAATAAAATAAACAAAAGAAACTGCTCTGCTTTTAGAAACAAGAATGAATAACAATGATCTATACATAAGCGTATTAACTTATTATTATTATTATTCAGTTTGTGTTGATTACATTTCTGTATAAGAAACGAGCGCAAAGAGCACACGAATGGCATGGCATCAACAATCGTGTTGTTAAAAAAATAGAAAAGGATAGGATTTTTTTTGGTGAAATTTTTTTAAACAAAAATAAGTTTAAGCATTTTATAGCATTGTCTATTTATGCATTTATTTATGAATTTCTAATGTAACTTTAGAAACATAAATTTTATGCTACTTTAGGTGAAACTACTTTAGTGTTTAGTTTCGCATCATATAATTATTATTTCAATTAATATCTAAGCCCGCGAATTATGAGTAAATTTGAGTTTGAGCCATGAATCTCGCATTGGTTTTAGAACTTACTCTGAAGAAAAAACTAGGATTTATTAAACTAATAGAAAATATGTTGATATTGAGCGTTTTGTAAAAATAAGTTTATTCAATGTTAGTTCTTGGATAAATTTTATGAAAATTAATTATTTTCCATAAAAATATTGTTAAGCTTGTTCTGCCAAATTTAACATTTTCATAGTCAAAAATTTAATGGATTAGGAAAAAGGGTGCAAAATAATAATTATTTGCAATTATTGGATGAACAAATGCGAAACAAAAATAAACGTGAATACTCAATGTGCGCTTCCATTATAGTTTGGTCAATTATTTTTTAAATATTATTATTATTCTTTTATAGCTTTTTAGATAATTAAAATGGAGATATAATTTCTTCTTTAAAAAGTTTTCAGTTTTACGAAATGTATGCAAACAGTAGATTTTCTTTTATTCATTTTGATTAATTACAGCTCAAATAATAATAATAATTTACACTCATAATAGTTATTAAAACATTTTTCTCAAAAAAACTAGACCAAATATGGTTGAATTTATCCATTTTAGACAAGAAAAGCGACCAATTTTTATTGCACTAAAGTTTTTACAAAATTTTAATTTTAAACCTAATTTTTTATGATAATTTATTATAATTACTTACAGGAAAGTTTTAAGTGATCAATTATTTATGGTGCTGTAGTGGAGAAACTTGCGAAAAATTTATTTTCAATTCATAATCAAATAGTTTCAGCTTAAAGTTATTTTTCGAAATGCTCTTTATTCCCTTTAAAGAAGTGATCTTAAAAAACTGTCCTGTAAGTAACAGTTATTATCACACCACAAATCTCTGACAGATATCATGGAATTATTTAATTTAATCGTTGATTAAATTAAATTAAGAAATGTAAATACGAATTTTGATAGCAAAACTCTTTAAATTATGAGAAGCTCAATGAGAAACATACGAAAATAAATGCAATCATAGAACGTAATAATGAACCAAAATTATCAAAAATTAGTCTAAACCAGAGTTCTCCAAACGGACACAGAACTAAAAATTTGGGTCGAAGCCTTTTTTGAAAGTAGCATTAGTTATGGGTCTCAACAAAAAGTTGACAATAGGAAAACAAACCTATTATGGCATCTCAGCCCTTATTTATAATCGAAACGTAGACCAAAATTAAATGTTAAAATGATTTGCGACTGAAGCTGTTGAATATTTTTCAAAATTGTGATAAATTATTTGCTAAACTGTGAATTCTCAATAATATTAAAAAATAAAGATTTGATATTATCGGTCACAGAAGAAATTTAAAGAAAAGAAAACCACTGGTCTAGACATTATTATAAAACCATTTTGTGGAATGATTCATGTACTATATTTAAACGTTGCTATAATTATATAAAGATAGGAACATTTAAAAAACATTTCAATGCGGTAATTATCAATTCGTTACAACTAAACACATAAACGTAATTATAAAAATACATTAAACATATTTAGTATATACAGTCTGACCCCGATTATGGCAACTCGTCGGTGCATCATAAAATACTTGCCATAATCGAATATTGCTATAAA
>JAQIXJ010001724.1:0-19018 GCA_034700185.1 Phthiracarus laevigatus | reverse complement strand
ATGATGATATTAAATAAAACAAAATTTTGGTTATATGTTGTTTTTTATTATAATCGGGCTCGGGCCGGGTCGGGCTTCTACCTATCGGGCCGAAGTCGGGCCGGGCTTTGAAACTTTCAGAAAAGTCGGGTTTGTGCCGGGTCGGACTTGAACATAACGGGCCGAAATCGGGCTCGGGCTTAAAATTTTTAACGTTTTGGGAGTCTATTATATACTATTAAAAATTTATGTTGTATTTGTGTTTTAATGTTTGGTTTATTGGTTTATATGGTTCTATAGAATAAACGGTTTGGTTCGGTTTTAAGTTTATACTTATTAGTTTTAGAAAAGAATTTAAAATAGAAAAGCTTTAAATAACTTAATATAAAAAATTTGACGTTTTTAGCTCACTTTGTAAAAGTCGAGCTATTGGATTTGACATGTCCGTCTGTCTGTCTGTAGACTTTTTATCTGACATTTCATTCTTATGTTAATTAAGGGGTTTTGATCTTTACACTAATAAAGGGAGTTTACCAATTTCTTAGTCTAATAAAGGGATTTAACAAATTTCTTATGCTAATAAAGGGATTTTAAGGTCAAAAAGCAAATAATAGGGTCAAAATGTGTGAAAATAGGTAAACACAACCTCAAAATAAGCGAAATTACACAATAAAGACCAAAAGCTAGGTTAAAATGTGAGTGTCATATGCCGTTTTTGCTTATAAAAAAGTGCATATACGGGTTATTTGAATTTATAAACTATCTGTCGTAATCTGTCGTTATATGTCGATGTCGATAATGTAAGCCAACAATAGGTTTAAAGTCAAAGTGAGCGCTTTACTAATGTTCATTCTTGTTTTCACCTAATAAAGCAATTTATTTGTCAGCAGTGAAAAATACATAATTCTTTTTATACTTTTTACGATTACTTTTTCCATTTATTGCTCTCTGAAACCATAAAACACTCAACCTTTTACCATATAAGATATGTATGAAATATATCGCGTATCAAATTAATGTTAAAATTATGAGGTTTTAAATTTATTAAAATTATATAAACGTTTTGATAAAATTGAAATAATATCGTATCATTTCGTATAAATATTCACATTAAACATACATAACAATATAAAATAATATATAAATTATTTTGAAAGTGTATCAAAAAATCTAAATCAATATAAATAACAAAATGAAAACCAAATAAATTTACATAAATTTCAACACAATTAAGATTCTTCTTCCGTAGAAACAATTAATAACAACTTTTGTAGGTTTTTGCTCAAAGTCACTGAAAAAATAAATAAAAATCAATAATAATATATATATAACATTATTTATATATAAAGTATGAAAAATTCAAGTTTTTTAAACCCATAGAGATTCCCAGAATTTCTGAGGTTAAAGCCAATGATTTTGCTACCGTTCCTATCAATGCATAGAAATGTTCTACTAAGCCACGCCCCACTATTACACTATGCGAAACATTTCTATGCATTGATAGCAAAATCATAGGGTAAAGCTCATAGGACTTATACATTTTTTTCAATTAAATAGTACTATATTTAGGAAATGGTTTAAAAATAAGCAATACTTACATAACCTTAAGCTATTCCTATAATATTTTTGTATATAATAAAAAGGAATGCCAATTATAACAATAATTGTTCCAATAAATGCATTAAATAGTTCAGTATATACTGACATAATAGTTAAAATTAGACACGATATTGTAAAAAGAACTGATAATATAATTGGCAACTTTATTGGCCGATATAAGTCTGGTTTCGTATACCGAAGTAAAACACCTAAAAAAAGTGTAAAAATTTTAAAATTTTAAATTTTTAGTAAAGATATGTATACCAGCAGCGATTGCCACACCAGTCCAAAGCCAGTTCGTAAAACTAAAGTAATTAATAAGTTTATAGATATCGCTGGTGACAAGCATTAACATCGACAGTGCGCACGAAAAAATTAATGAAGGCGTTGGAGCGGATTTTTTTATCGTAATCATACCCAATACGTTTGGAAGTTGTTTTTCTTGAGCACCGACGCAGAATAACCTAAATTAAAATACAGCAAATTGCAATCTTAAACACAACCAATATTTTGCGTTTTAACAAAAAATAAGAGCACTATAAAAATGGTTAATAATAATACCTGGCAGAAGTGAAAATAATTCCATTTACACTTCCAAATGTTGAAATGGCAACAGCAATTGGCATAATCCATGCGATATAACTAAGAACTTTATTTGCAAAAACCTAAAATTAATTTTATAGAAGTTTCAATTAACGCGCTCAAATTAATAAACTAACGTAACCGTTAGATATAAAGAAGAGAATATTAAAATAATAGTTATCCAAGAGAACTGTCGGAAAATTTGTTTTTGAAAAATTTATTTTTGAAAATTTTATTTTTTGATAAATTTATACTTTTATACACGACATTATAGCGTATTTAATTACGCAACGTTTCGACACTTCTAGTCATCATCAGACTATGGTGTTTAAAAATATATAAATTTATCAAAAATAATTTTTTTTCAAAAACAAAAAGAGAATATTAAATAAAATTTTGATGCGCCCATTTGTCTGATTTAAACTTCTAAAAATTATATAAATTTTCCATAAATAAAATTTGAATTTGAAAATCTATGCGAATTGAAATGATAAGATTAATATAACGTTCTTAATTGAAGAAAGAAATTAATGCTTTCAATATTCTAATGTTCATAATTAAGATTTCAATTTAGATATACGGTATAATAAAAACATGAAATACCATAGCAATGGCTGGCGAATGAAGAATTTCATGTGGTGTCAAAATGACGAAATATGCCACATTACTCAGTAAATATACAATAGTAGACATCAAAATTCCAATCATTGCAGCTCTTGGGAGATTTCTGTAAATGTCAAACGTTAATTCTATTCATATCTATTCAGTCAATTAATGTGTCAAACGAAAATATCTTTCGCTAAACAACGAAAACTATGCATACTTATATGGATTTTTCAGCTCTTCGGTGACAAAGTTAAGATAGTTCCTGAAAAAATAATAAACTCAATTATCTGTAAAGGAACTGGAATGAGAATGCGATTACCAGCCACCAAATGCGAACAGTCCTGAATAGAAAGATAATGCGAAACTTTTCGTACACATATCATGAGTTGATGCTTCTAATGAAGTCGCGTAAAGATTTTCTGTATGGCCTGTGTATAAGAGAAAGTGTAAAAACGCTTATCCTTACTTTTGCCCGATAATAATGCCAATAACTATGAAATATGGGAAAAGATAACCTAACGTATGAGTCTATTATTTTGTTCGGCTTAAGAATGCATACAGAATGCGTATAATCTTTAAACGAATGCGTTAACGCTAAAAATATTCTTGTCTGCGAGTGATTAATCATATTTTTTTTTGTTTTATAGGTATTTTTAAAGATAAATGAAGAGTTCAAATAGGGATAAAACGGAATCGTTAATGCAAATATTTAATTTATATGACCTCTCAAGTACATATTTAACAGTTTGGGCACATATTTTTTTGAATTACATATTTGAATTACGAAATGTTAGCGCAATAACTAAAGTATTAAAAAAGTTTATTAAATAAAAAAAAGAAATAAGAACTCGTTTTCATGAACATTTGATAACATCTCTACCTTGAAATAAGTAGTAAATTCCAGTCACAATTATAATAAATAAGGCCAATAATTTTGATATCGTGAATATATCTTGCACTTTGAGCGCCCATTTCACGTTTGATGAGTTGATATATGTTAGGAAACCTGTATCAAAATTTAATTTAATTTCTAATTAAATGAAAACATAATTTAAAGCGATGCTATTAAACCTTAGAGTTTAGTCAAAATTCGCCGAAATTAAGTAATAACTAATTGATTGGGAAATTTAGAAGAAGAGGTAATCGTTTTTAAAACTTTCGCTATTAACCTCAAGTGACACCTAAACATTATACATCGATGCCTGAATTTATTTAATGTGTTTGATGTTATTGGATGATAAGGTGTAAAAAATATATGTTCTTCAAGGATTTAAGTGATATGTCAGTTATAAGCAGCAAAGTAGGCCAGCAATTTTTAAATTGTATTGTTTAAACTTTTCTTATTAATTTTAATAAATATATTTTATTATAAATACATTGCGGTACTAATAAAAATTCGTTACATAATCTACGATTGATAGCTATCCCGTAAAAATGTACAAAATTAAAAAAATTAAATACCTATATATTTTTTATGATTGACGGAACGCTAAGAAGTAAAATTAAAACTTTAACAAAGTTCAAAATTAAATTATCAAATTTCCCAAATATATCTATTTGATTATGTAAATTTACATTAAAAAATTTGAAAATGTAAAATATCATTAAACGCGAAAACTACTTTGGTCTGCACCAGCTCTATACTAGATTTTAAGAAAAAACAATTTCTCGGTAAAGATTAAGGCAAACTCAACAAATAGCTTATCATAAATTAAGAAATACATCAAAAAAATATATGTACAGTATAATAGTATTGTATTGATTTTATTTAAACAATGTTTAATACATTTGGTTTGATTGATTAAAATCATGTTTTTTGCAATAAAATAATAGATATGCTACATGTTTGAATATGCCGTATTCAGATAACTAACGAAATCGTAAATCGTTTCAAAAACATATCTGTTTTTTTGTTTTCAATAATTGTGTGTATCCGACATTCAGATAAATAATTATCGAAACGTTTTCCTACTAAATCAAAGCGTCATTCAATTTTGTTTTTTAGAATTTATCAGAAATGACACTATTATTAGACGATAGATTAAATCTGGTTTTGTTTAGTAAAACTACGTATAATTAGCGCACATGAACGGAACAAAATAAAATATTTGTAGAAAAATGAGCGAATCCGGTTAAATCTTATCACAAGTTGAAATAAATACTAAACAAATTTTAACTCAGTTTTCAAAATTGCATGATTTTTTGGCATATGTACTCTATTCACCTGACGAGTGAGAGAAGAACCATTTAATGAACAGAAAAATGCTTATCTAAAACTAATGATTACCGCAAATAATTATAATTAATTAACGAGAATTAACACACATTCATAAAGAGCTCACTTTCTTTATATTTTAATCTAAGCAAATAAGTTTCTTCACTAACATGTCAAAATTAACGAGTATAAAATACGTCCTAAATTCAGTGGTCGAGTTAGTGCGGACACGAGGAGTCACAGACAGACGGGCGGACGGACATAGTCAAATCACAAGCTCGCCTTTGTCTACACAAAGTGAGCTAAAAAATATCAATTTATATAAATAAAAAACTAATTTAGGAATATTAATAAAGCATTCCAAGGTAAAACAGGACCTGTAAAATTGTTCATAAAAAATATTAAACAATACGTTTTAACCTAACATTTGGTTCCGGTTTAATAGATTTTATATCGAATCATATATGTGTCAGTTCCAGGAAATTATTTGATTGATGTTATAACAAATGTGAATTTGCTAATTATACGAAAGCATAATTGAGTTTCCGTTCGTATTCTAAAAATTAGCATAAAACATCTTTAACAAATATAAGTGTCGGGTTCTGGAATTAAGTTGTAAAAATAGTGTGGGCTGGGCTTTCGTTTTCAAATTATTAAAGCCCTTAAATTTTTTGCATATAATGTACAAAACTATAATACAAAATTTTAATGAATCAAAGCATCATATTACTACTAACTATATAAACGAATTAGTTTATATGCCATTTATTGTCGAAAATAATAGAAGTTTCCAAAAAAAAAATTCTAGTGCTAAAAAGACTTTTTATTACTAATAGAAATTCTTTTTCATCAGACATTAATATAAATGTACAGATTAGACTATGAAATTGTGAAAATTTTAAGGCCCGAGCCCGATGCAAGCCCGACAGACTTGAGCCCGACAAAAGCCCGATAAATTTATCTACTCAAAGCCCGACCCGGCCCGATTTAACAAAAAAAATTTTTATCACAAAGTCAAATTCTGATTAAGATTTTTATATATCTATTTCGGATTTAATTATATTTAATTTTTGCTTATTTGTAAAAAATGATTAGTTTTAATGAAATTCAATTATTTTATAAAATTTTTATATACTTTAATAATGTTTACTTTAATATTTTTGCCAAAATTTAAATTTTCGGGCTTTTAATTTTTTTGGTACAAAAGCCCGGCCCGATACATTTTTCTAACTTTAGGCCCGAGCCCGACAAAGCCCGACAGAAAACGTCGGGGGCCCGCGGGGGCCCGTTTCATAGTCTAGTACAGATATTGTAACGTTAAATTTTTTATTAAATATATTCTTATTTAAGAATTAATTTGTGACAATTATTTAAACTTTAAAAGTCTAATTTCAAGACTTTAATAATGTTTAACAGTAAGGTAAACGAAACTTTTAAAGTTTAAATATTTGTCAAAAATTAATTCTTAAATAAGAATATATTTAATAAAAAATATAAATTCTGTTAAGACGTTACGGTCTTACGGCGCATAACAAGCAGATGTATGCGATATCACTGCCCATTGTAAGTATTATACGTAAAGTTATTGTGTCATTGTTTATAACTAACGGTGTAAGGCCTTTAAAGTCGTTAGAAAAAAGGTGGGAAATAGTTTATTAATTAATCGTTAGAAATAAATGATCAAATCTTTTGAAAATTAGTTCGACAAAAATCTATTGAATTGAATTCAAAAATCTTCAAAAAATGTATGTCAAGAAAAAACTCAACGGAATTAACGGCAAAATTTTGAACTGTGTCTAAACTTTTCGACAAAATTATTTTTAAATTAATTCCCCAGTGAAATCCCTAAAAACATAACCCAAATCAAAACTTATCGGATTTTAGCCGCAATTTTTCGGATTATAATGCCAATTTTTCCAATTTTTAGAGAAATATGAATTTATTAGAAATAAATAAAATCGTTAAATAATATATAAGTATCCAAGTTATATAATAAGTTTATAGTAGCTACCAAAAAGTTTTTGAATGGTTTTAACGAATCGTTAATTAACGATTTTCAAGGCTAAAGCGTGATATATGATTAACTATCTATATAATGTATTAATTAATTGTATTAATTTTGCGGCAAATATTTTCCCGGGCCTCTAGTAAGAACTAATTATGAATTTAATTGTTGATATGACTTTATTGTTTCAGGTCAGGCTTTTATCAATCTCGAGCTTGGATCTCGTGGGCTTAGATCGAGCTCGAACCTTAAATTTTTGATGATTTTGTAGTCTACTTTTTATCGCAATTCGAATTTTATATTTTATTGCTCTTTTGTTCTTTATTCTTCAATTAATGCGAAAAGTTTATTAAAACTTACTCGTAATCAAATTTCTAGCGAACTCACATGATTTATGTTTTATAACCTTCTAAAATAAAAATATTCGCGTTTCATTGCGTTCACAATAAATAGAGATAAACAAAGGCGGGTTAAAATTCTAATTTTGTGGGTTTTTACGATTTGAAAGTGTCATTCAAACTTCGCAATAGTGTTGTTGTAATTTATACGAGTATTACAGTATTTGATTCAAACGATAGACTTGAATGGAATGCAATTTACAGTGTTAGCGCGAAAGTTGCGTGATGTGAGTAAATATGGCATGCCTTATATACAAACAGTAAAGTACAAACATTCACTCGACTAATCAAAAGTTTTATTAAATTTACGAGCAATTTTCTAAAAATGATTTATTACGTGTTTGCCTAAAGATATAAACCAAACAATTACTATTAATTATTCTAATTTAATTGATGCTAAAAATCTTACAATTATTTATTGTAGATTACAATTATATTACAATAATTTAATAGCATTTATTGTACCTGGTATTGATGCTGAGTGGGCAGAGATAATACATCTTAATAAATGTAAAAACGTAATTATAAACGTAAAAATGAGAATAATTCTTATAAGTTTGCCGTTCAATTTATAATTTTATAAGTATTAAGCTTATGTGAAAACTGAGTGATTGTACGATCTTAGATATGATAAAAATAGAGCAAATTAATACTGCAAAATGATTTGTGGCACGTGATCGGTTAACTTGTTTTTGATTCAAAGTTAAGTGCCATCAAATCTTTAGAAAAATAATATTTAAATAAAACACCGTTTGATTACTTAATCATGTTCTATGTATATGCAGATTATATGTTGAAATCTCAAATTATGTCAAACAAATACCATCATATCGTTAAAAATACGAGTTTGAAACTTTATCAAAGCGTGCGCTAGAATTAAATGAATTTCGATAATAGGGAAGGATAGAGAAGATCATATCTGGTTTTGTGATCTAAATTTATCAAAAATGAAAAATATTCGTGATTCCGGATGTTCTTTAATATCCCGGATGCGTTATTACCGCGTGTTTTATAGACAGCAACTTTCTTAGTGATTAATTGTGTTAGAGCACCAAATAAATATTAAAATTTATTATTTATATTGTTATAATTAAATCGTGCTAACAATGCTTCTGGGATAAAATAGAACAATCGAGTCAATACAATACATGTCCCCGGGTTTTGACAATCCCGGTAGGATTGCACTAAGAAAGAAAGAAAAGTTTTCCCTGCCATAGACTAAACGAAATGCCGGACATTTTAATCTAACATCAACATCATAAGAAGATGTAGCGTACACTTATCTATCAATGATTAATATGTAAGACTATGCCCATAATTAAACATATAAATTTAATTTGAAATCAAATTTTAAATTAAGGTAAAATTGAAATAAGGAAACAGACAATGAATTAAAGTTTTAAGCTTACAAATAATAAAAAATAAGTGAACTAATTGTTTTGTACATTCGGCTGCAAATTTTTCATATATCGTAATATATTTATTTGAGTGACAAAAACTAAAGAAAAAGTTGTCGCGCCATAGAGTCGCCGAATTTAGGAAAATCCTTTTTTCTTATTAGATTAAATCGTAATTAAAGCAATGATATATGTAAACAAAAATGATATAAAAAATTGCAATGGAAAACCAGGATTTTATTTATATAATAAATACTACTGAAAATTAGTATTCATTTTTAACAAAATATCTCATCACAGTTCTATACAAATAAATTTTTAAAAAATTAATATTTTATAATTCAGTCATGTTATTGATAAATTTTGTTATTTTTATATGAGTAAGTAAGAAGCAAAACACACTTCCAAAACAAAATACATCTTAAGGAATAATTTACATTGCATTATAACAACATTTGCACCGTTTTTATCATTTGATATTGACGTCAAATACAAAAAATATGAAAGAAACAAATTTAGTGAATAAATACAAACATTTTAAAAATACTGATAAAGATAACTTTAATACGGTAATTCTCAATTTTTCATTTTTCCAAACCAAATTTACACTGTTTTGGTCCCTGAATATGGCGAATCTAATTATAACTAAGTAATTTAATTAGTTTCACGATCCATTAAAACAAATTGCTAATTAGTTTTCAGTATTCGCCTACTTTTTCCAAAATTGTGGTCGAATTACTAAAGAGCAATCATTGAAATTTTAACTACAAATAATATAAAATATTGCAACCATTAGATTTCATAAAACTTAAATTTTTAAAAAGAACTTGAAAATTTAACCATTAGAAACATTTTTGGGATAAGAACTCCTGAAGATTTAATAATTAATTCAATAAATTAATTTTACTAAATTTAATATAAAATGTTAAAATTACTCAAAAAAATGATATAATGATATAGTTATAGTTAATATGGGAGTAAACCCGATTTACGACTGAACAAACCTTAATAGTCAAAAATAGATCGAAAACAGAACTTATTTTAACAAAGTAAAGTTTTGGTATTTGGTATTTAGGATTATTAAAATTAGACCATAATATTTCTTTGAAACACTTAAAGCGCAGCAATACAGCAATAATGAGCAATTTATCTTTTTCAGCGTTTTTAGAGGCATCGCAATGACGGAAGAATTGATAAAAATTGTCGATCGCATTCATTTTGTCACACTGTTCCTGAACTTAAGTCTAAACTTTTCAAATATTAAAACTAAACATTCGTTATTAATATAAACAACTTTCTCCTACAGTATAAATTCATATACGATAAACTTGTAGATAACGTCAATATAAGTTTAGTACTAGAGTTTTTAATTTAAAGTTCACTATTTTTCAACAGTTATTTTCAAACATTGAAATTTGTTTCGAAAAAGTTTTAAATTTCAACGTTAACTGTTATGTCAACATAGATATAATGAAAATTATTACAATTAAAGTGTGTTAACGGTTGCTGTACAATGTAAATGCAAACCGTATTATCGAAAGTTCTTGTTATCGATGTTATGTTAAGATAACGGTAAATGTTTCAACAAAATTTGATTCTAAGGTTTTTTTAAAAAAAATTAAAACTTGGATAACGTATATATATATATAGGGTTAATGATAATAAATATTTAACTTTTGATCATTGCTCGTCTAAAATAACCGTCAAGTACTTTATGCCAATTATAACAGATTAAAAATTTTAAATAATAACAGTATATATAGTTTTATATTTTTTGTTATTAGGTATTTTTTTTACTTTTTTCTTATTAAAACTAAGGAAATCATTTAAATGAATTAATTTAAACTTGAAAATAATAAATAGCTGGTCTAATCTAGTCATTATTGTAATATCAATTAAACTTTCTTGAATGCGATAATAGAAAGAGCAATATAATGCAATCGAAAATACGTTTAGTTATTCCGTACATTTTATTCCAAGTACATGTGTACCGATTATATTTTAATCAACAAAACGCTAATGTTTTTGGCTAAACTATAGTTTTAGCGTGTAGTTTATGGTATGGATTGAATTGGTTTAAATTTTTTGGATGTGATTTTAGAATCAAATATAATACTGATCATTACGAACAGATAAATATATTAACGTTTAAAATTTTCAATTTTGTTAGATTCCGACAGGTTTTAGGTAAACTCGTTTTATGCTAATCCGATCTTTACAGTATTGATTAAAAGATTATAAATTTTAGTCCGATTTGTTTAAAACAGAAACGCAATTAAACTGATATAATAGAAACAGCATGTATATTAATATCGCATAACATATTATCACATTAAAAACTGTGAATAATAAAATTGAAATACTTTAGGTTTTAAATATTTAACATTTTAGTAGTTTGTTGATTAACAGAAATAATGAATATAGTATTGAATAAAAGAGTTAAAATAATTATTAACAATTTTAATTTTTTTTCAATTCCATTACATAAAAAACTGTGAATATTTAGGAAGAAATGTCTTTTTACATAATAAATATATGCGAGAATAAAATTTTCGTGATACTAAAAGCTCATCAAAATTGTTTGAAAATTTTTTTGGTCTTTGTTCAAAAAATATTGTAACTCTCAAAAAACTAATCGAAATTGAACGACAAAATTAAAATACGTTTAAAATATATTTTTAAAATAGTAATCGATTTCGTATAACTCGCTAACAACTTCTTAGATTATCGCTAACAAACAGTTACAAAAACTTATTTAATGTATAATTGCGTTTTTTTTGCGTAATTATAGGTTAGTAAAATAGTTTATTTTTATTTATTTAATAAGCTTTACAGCCACTCGAAATCGTATAGATAAAAGTTATAAAAGTTATCACAAACACTTACAAAGAGCGAGAGCTGCGAGCGCTCTCACACAGAAGTCCGGAGGCTGACAGTCATTGGGGTAAATGGGACCCAATACGTAATATGCGAACGTAAGTGCCATAATAGCTTGTGATGTTGGTCTTATGATCAGTATTGATACCCATAAGTAGAGAAATGCTGGCAAAGCGCCAAAACCTTCTAAAATATACGCGAAATCACCGCCTGATCGAGTGATTGTTGTGCCGATTTCAGAGTAACAAACAGAGCCTAACATAGAGAATAGACCGCACAGCGTCCATATGACCAGCGAATATACCACATCACATCCCGCTTGAGTGTATACACCTTTCGGACTCACGAAGATTCCGGAGCCTATTATAGTGCCCACAACTATGGCAATGCCGTTCAATAGTGTGATCCGACGCTTGAATTGCACGCGATCTTCCACTGACTCGCAGTTCACTAACTTTTCCGAACCAAATTCACTTTTCGCACAATTATTAATACTCATATTCACAGAACCATTTGTTGCGTGAAATATATATTTTTTTGCTACATATTCTAACCGAATATAACACTTTTTTAAGTGAGAAAAAACTCACATTTAACTATATATATATAAGTAAAAAGTATTTTCGATAAATAAAAATAATTTTTCGTAAAACTAAATTTTCTTTTGTCAATGCGATTTTTTCAATGTTAGTTTGGAATCACAAACACGTAATATCAAAAAATTGCTAACATTTTGGACGCGAATATATAATAGTGGTATTCGTACGCAAAAAAATGATGAAAATAACGAATCGCTACTTATTATTATTTTCACTACACGTGAACTTTTCAAACGCAGCGAAAAATCCAACAAACAAAAAAGTGTATCTTTAAAAGGGATGTCTATCTAACGCTACACACATATTAGTTGATTCGGTTCCAAGAATAGGCTGTCGCACACAGTTTGTTACGTATATGTTTAGCTGCGTTTGAATGTCAGCGACTTTATAGCAGTGTTCACTGCCAGTCCTGCAGTGCAACTGTTATACTGTTATGCTGTGATGTGCGTAAATCCGTATTCACTACGGATTTCTTTCACTCCAACTGTTATGCATGTTATCATTACTATGTACTGCTGCAGCAGTAGTAGTGACACAATCTGTCCATATTCTTCACTAACACTTACATATACTATACCGTTATGTACTGTTACGTGCTTTTTATTAATAAACAAAACCATTAACATATACGCACGTCATTTCAATCAATTTGTTGTCAAAAAATTGTTATTCGTTTTTCTATTGCAATCATGTAAACTTACTCTTCTTAAAACATTAAATATTAAACTTATTATTGATAATACAATTTTTGTAAGTGATACTTCAGTATATCCGATGTGGTCTAGTGGCTAGGATATCTGGCTTTCACCCAGAAGGCCCGGGTTCGATTCCCGGCATCGGAGCTTCTTTTTTGGTATTATTTTTCTACTATTAATGTATTATTCATATGAAACCCTATACATAATCTGATAAATGAAATTTTATTAAATATATGCCAAATTACGCAACCATATAAACCGATCGCATAACTTATTTCTAATATAATAATACAGTATAAACCGAGTATTATTTCTAAGCTTATATTAGATGATTTGTTAATTTATAACGTTATACACATTTATTAAAACTTGTTATCCGATATTTCCACAAATTTCCAGTTTTATCTATGATTTAGTTCTACCGCATAATAGAAATTCACTAAATATTGTTAAATTAAAATTTCATTGATGTGTCGGAAACGTTATTCAATGTTTTGGTTAAGTGTGTGTTCGCCCAAATAAATTCTTACGCGTCATGTTTGCTGTTTTTTATTGTTTATTAAAATCATTATATTTTACACGGAAAAAATATTTCTAATCTTTATAATTACATTATAACTGTCTAAACGTTAAACGAATAATCAAATCGATTGCAAAGAAATTATATCATATAGAATATGCCGTTTATATGAATAACTATTGAATACATATTAAGCTTATTTCGCAATACTGTATGTCTGCAAACCGTTTACATAATATAATATTCGTAAAATTAATGATTAATTTATTCATTCTTAATAATATTCATTGCATAAACATTTATTATTATTCTGAAAACGAAACTAAATTTAATGAACGGTTGAAACGATGGATTTACTCTTTCCATCTGTTGTTTTCGTAATCCCATTTGGATCCCACACCAGTAACCGGATCCACATGCCATTTGATCATCCATTCCAATTGCTTTTGTTTCCATTCGGGTGATGTCGATTCAAGCATTGGTGGATATACTTTATTTGGACAGTAAAACAAAACAAAACAAATCAGTTTACCATTTTGTGATTACCGGTACTGCATAAAAACAATAAATCATATGATATTATACCGAATAATTTAAGTAAAATAAAAACCCAAACAGCGACGGAGAGAAGGGTCAAAACACCCGCTAATATGGACTTCCATTCGCCAGTCGGTGCAGTAATTTCGGCGTATGTGCGACAGAAACTGTGTCGATATACTGTAATTAACATAACCATTAATATACTGTTTAATGTAATCATTGATAACATACGCTTCTTTTTGTCGTCAATGCTCAACTTATGCCAATCCTCTTCTTTCTCTCTTTTCCTCAAAGAGGTGATTTCGGTTGTTTCCTCTCTGAACCTGATAGCAGGTGCGGGCCACGCGGGGTCATCGAAGTATGAATAGGATCCGTTGGTACCAAACCCAACCACTTCTCGCGTGCCAATCAATTTACGGCCCCATATATGATTCACGCTCTGTTTCAACACTATTTCTGCCTTAATCTTCGCGATTAACAGTGATTTGGGTGATATAACTTGCGTTAATCGTACGGTCAACATATTAAGTGTACGCAAACTAAACAAATGTTGTGATAATAATGGCAAATGTCGTTCAATGATGTTTGGTTTTGTTTTCCCGTTACGAACAACAGCGACATCTGTCCATTCATAGTGGATATGAACGAATTACGTCATGCGTATCATAATGTTAACGCGTTTAATTGACATGTGAATTAATTAATATTGAAGTTTTTAGTAATCTTAATCGTAATGAGCGGTCAATTTCGATACACTCAATGGGATCCGATTCTGATAGTGTCACAGATAATTACTCTTCAGACTCTATTTTATACGTCATTGGGTGTATTGATATATATAAGCGATTGTTTAACTGGTCATTCGCCGTCACTCAATCATATTTTTAGTTATCAGGTTTTCTAATCTTAGTTTCTTACACTTTTCGCTTTATTTTCAATAAATTTTTATTTAACCACGTATTTCTGTGCAGGAGATCGGTGTGAAGACAAATCACGGACGACTCGTCATATTTTCATATCTTATTAATGCACTTTTTGGGTAAATATACTTTTTTAATTTATATTTAAAAAATCAATTTAAATTACGATTACTATTATTAAATCAATAACTTGTTAACGAATAGATCAATAGTATTGTGGCATTTGGTTCAACGCGCGAAACCATGTCTCGATTTTTCGATAACAGTGCATATAATACACCTTTTGGTTTCGTGGACATATAACGGACACTTTCCCAATTCATTTTCGTGGTGGATATTGAACATTATTTGCGTCACATTAATGTGCGTATGCGGAGAGTTTCTTTGCCTCAAAACCGAGCTAAAAGCTATTCCACTAACTCTTTCCCAACGGTCCGATGTATAATAAACTTTTTTGTTTAAATTTTTTTAAAATCTTTTTTTTTTTTGTAAAAAATTAAATATTTATTTTAAAATGCTTATTTAAAATTTAGATTAAATTATATGATTAACAGCTAAGTTTATCTATTGTGAATTTATTCGCTATTACTTAGCATTAGCTATATTTATTAGACATAACTTTCAATATTTATAAATCAATAATTATGTTTACCTCGTAACGGATTTAAAATACTCTATTCACATGTTTACACGTAGAATATTATGTTCAATTGTTTACATTTATTTAAGGACATTATTTAATATCAAGATTTGGATTCTTTATTACCAAATAGTTTAAGAATAACCTTATTTTATTCAAGTTAGAAGAATAAATTATAATGTAAAAAATTTTCAATTTACTTTTAATACCTGTATAGCGTATACAAATTTCGTTAACTTATTTTTAAATTTGGAAAATAATATTATATCTTTTATTTCCCTGTTAATTTGTTCCTAGCAATACCCAATATTTTATTTTTTATTAAAATATTTAAATTTTAATAAGTGATTAGACGGCTATTAACTTTTTCATAATCCTTCATCGCATTTTTTTTGTCACAACACCAAAATAAGATGTACTGTATAAACGATCGAACGTGTGATCGGCAGTCACTGCCACAATAGCCCATTGGGTTAACTCTTTACAGCTCTTTATTAACGCTAATGATTAATAATGATTAACAATCATTTAGTTGATAAAATTAAAAATGCTAATTACAAAACTTTATAATTCTATTTAATATAGTCTTAAATATTAATATAAGTAGAATTTATATATGAATACAAATGATGAGTTTTGCCAAAAAAAAACATTAAATTTATTTTAAATGATTGAATTTGTTTAACTATTTAATAATTGCGATAACAATTATAATTCTGACTGATTGTTTTTATCCTTTTAATCGAAATGAGTATTACATTTCCCGAAATTATTTACTAATAAAGCAAATTATTTATAAATAAAGTTTCATTAATAAGTGGCACAAAACACACACACACTTTCACATGTTTGAGCAAAACGCGTAATTAAAACGAAAATAACGAAAAAAAACACGAATGTCTTTGAATTATCTTTTAGTTGTGGTAATCGCAAATCGAAACACTAAATTTTTAATTGAAATTTTCCACGAATTCTTCGTGAAGAAAATCACTAATATGCATGTAAATAATCCAATACATGAGATTAAAACAAACAAAGCAAACTGGAAACACAACTCGCGAATATTTATCGATATCACTCGGACAAACCCCAAAAAGTGTGTCTTGATTTTTGGCCCCTGGAAGTGCTATAACTGCCGGCGGTGTGCTTGGAGTGGCCGTTGGGTCTTCAGCTCCCTCTGCCACTGAACCCTTTTTTGTTTTCACATTATAATCAATAGATGCGCGTGGCTTTGTGTCTATCATACGAAATCGTATTTCCTGAGAACAAAAAATTATCACAAACTGGTAATTAAAAATTTCGTACTGTAATAAAAAAACTAATAGATTATGTAATTGTTTTATTATTTATAATAAATCTTGTTTATGAATTACTCCGGTAATATTCCTTGGCCGTGGTATACAGGGATTGAGTGGTGATGTGGAGAATGGATATTCGGTAGTTCTCCTATCGGTATCAACTATTGATTTTTTTCTTTGTTCGTGCGCTATTTTGGCGATTTGTTGTGATCGAGACTTTCTCATAGCAATCCGTTTACCCATATAACCAACAGTGGCGTACTCTAAAAGCGCCGCAAATACCATAACAAAGCACGTGCCTAAGAACACGTCTATGCTTTTAATGTAAGAAATTTTAGGAAGTGCGGCATTTGTGCTCGACATTAGTGTGGTCATCGTTAGAACTGTTGTCACTCCCAATTGGACTCGTGCTGGCGATGCGTTCTAATCGTAATCAATAATACATGTTAATTATACTGTATCTGATATAAGCTTATAATACAGTATTGTTAGCTACACTTACTCTATGCAACCAAAACGAAACCCAACTAATAATCACTATAAGACTCGCCGGAATGTATATTTGGATCAAATAATAACCCATACTTCTTACAAACTCTATTTCGCAAACCAGTCGAGAATAATTTCCTAAAAAATATAATAAATATATTAACTGATTAAATTGGATAAAACTGTTGTCGATATTGTCGATACACTTTTTACTTTTGAAATTTTGTACTAAATATCGCATTTCATATTTTCATTACCAAATTATATCGTTATTATAATATACAATAAATACTAACACCAATACAATGGTATTTAAATCTTAAATGAATGGAATGAAACTAATAAATAACTGACCTGTACTTAATGATTCAATTTTTTGCATTTGTTTGTGTCCTTTCACTTTAAATTGTGGTAACTCAACCAACGAAGACAATCCTACTCCGCCTTTGCCATCGATTCCCCATTTGTATTGAATGTCAGCCATTGAATATCCATCTATTAAAGAAATCACAGTCGATTTTGAATGTTGTGCAAATCACATTGATTTAATAGCTACGCGATAGCTTACAGCTTTCAATTTCAATGGTACAACTTTGCCTGTCCATTGGAAAATATTGCAAATCCATCGCACAACTGGCTGTTATCGTGATTCTAAAGTATACAATCAAATGATTTTCGATATACGAATATCAGAAACGGATACCTGATTGAGCGCAAAACTTCTCCATTGGATCCAATGCGAATAAAGGTGTTGGGTGTCGTGGCCTTATGGAAAATTGCTGATTTTTCATTAGCGAAAAACGTGTCGGGTAACCATATCTTATCAGATACTTCGGCGCCGACAAAAAGCGCATTGATTCCAGGTCGAGGTTTGAACGATAGTCGGCTGTCTCGCCACGACTGACGAAAATAAAAATCACAAGTGAAGTCCTTATGGGATAAAAAGTTGATTTAAGAGAACTGTTAAAAATTGAAAAAGTTTTGTTTTATGTACCATTTGTACTTCGGATACAGAACTAATGCTTATGATATACATGGTAACACCAACTTCAACAGGCGATGCTAATGCAAGTTAAGTAAGCATTTGTAAGCATTAAAAAATATTAATAGTAAGCATAAATCTTTAGAATCTAAGGTATTATCATAGTATCTGCAATCTATCAATTAATTAAAATGTTATAGTTATCGCGAAACAAATTGTTAATTTATGTTGTAAAGTAATTAATAAATGATTAACTAATTATTTAAAGCTATTACAGTAATTAACAACACATTTAGTTAATAGCATATTTATTATATTTATACAGTAAGTTGTTTATAGTTTAAGCCCCTTTAAATTATATATTTTAAATTTTTTAACTGTTTTTAATTAATATTATATTTATTATTTTGGCTTAATCATCAATATTAATTATATTCAATATTTTTGTTATATAAACTAAAATATTTTTCTTTGCTTTAATTAGAACTATTGTTAGAATTGTAGAACTTAAGCAACCGAAGAGATAATAAATGTAACATAAGCTTTTGATACAAATTAAAATCATAACTAGAGACGAAAAATTCAGGAGTAAAAACAGAGTAAATTCAGGAAGGAAAAAGGAATAAAGTTTAAAAATCAGGATTATTCAGGAAAATAAAGTAAAACTTGTATAA
>JAQIXJ010001723.1:0-19022 GCA_034700185.1 Phthiracarus laevigatus | reverse complement strand
CAAAAATACAGTATCGAATATCTGTTTATACAAAGAGTATTACACTAATTATATTATATTATTACTTTGCCATAAAATTAGTGTAATACTCTTTGTATAAACAGATATTCGATACTGTATTTTTGATTATTTTTGTAAGCATTCTGATCATAGCATTTATATGCATAACTCTCAAAACTCATAAGCCTTAGTAACATACAACTAGAAAGTTGTTATATTGTGTGCTTCAAAAAATAAAACTTAAAAAGTTTAACTACATTTTGAAAAAGAAGTGGTGATCATAACCCTTCGAAACGTCAAATTAAATTACGAAAAAGTAATTATCAACTTTGATTATCAACTGAACATCGTAAGAATATTATAAATGAACAAAATCAAAGATAAAAATTTAACTGATCAAATATTATTGTTTAATCTTTAATAATATAAAGATGACTTAATAAGTCATTCATTGTATTGTCCGTTTGTAACCTAACATTTATAATCAATTTTTGATAAGCTCTCAGAGCGTGAACATCGTTGTATTATAGTTAATGATTTAATTATATTTTAAATAAAACACTTTGCTTTAAAAGCTTTAATCTTAATTAGAATTATTAATCCGTTAGAGGATATTATTCCGATAAAAGGAATTATTAAGTTTATGTATGATTATGTTTTGATTCTTCGATCATCGATGCAAGCGTGTCTGGAGCTCGAGACTTATTGATCGAACTGAGGAGATCTCGGTAACCCATAGTGCTATATAACAGGACGACTAGCAATTGTGTAACCTACTGTTCAGCACTTCTCAATATATATATCAGCTGCTATTTCACATGAACGCAAGTTCGTGTACATTTGATGCTAATTTATCTCACAATAATGTTACATAATATTGAGAATTGAAAGTAGAAATATTTGAAAGATTAGCAGATTATTGAAAATTATAAGAACGCATTTAATACAAAAAAAGTTGAATAGTTGTAATAATAATTGAAGAAAAATACGATTATTTTTAAATTTTATCGAGGCAGAGTTAACAATCTATCCTTTAAATAATTTTGATGTAATAATATTGAAAACCATGGAACAAATCAATCTAAGTTGGTCCAAAAAATTGAAAAGATTATTTTCATATCAATATTGTAAGGCCTGTTCCCTATAAATTTCCTAGATAGCCTAAAACGACCATTACTTTAAACCTATTATACTTTAACCATCTCTTTCTCACGTAAATCTTTAGTCTTACAAACTATTTAAACAGTAATACTTATCGTTGAACGAGTCGATAGGTTATAAATTATTCTCTCATGGATATAACACAGATGACCATCTGTTAGGTCAGTCCTTATACAACTTAAATATAGTTGACTGTATACGTTAAATTTGGTAATTCTTATTCTTACTCTAAATAAAGTCAGTTCAGTTTGAAAACTTAAGCAAAATATCGTTTGTTTTCACTTTGATCGTTACAATAATTTTATTATGTAACAAATAAATAAAAACATAAAATTCAACATTTAAAGTGTTCTTTTCAATTTTTTGAACGCACTGTAAAATCAAGTAACTATAGAGGAGATATGAGTATAATTGTGTCATTGAGTGCAAACCAACAACAAATTTGATGTTACTTCTTCTATAGCTGAACACAGACTGAATCTAAATATTTAAATCTCTGACTGAAGTAGTATTTAAAACCCTTAAATATTTTTTGCGAAATAATATAATTTAATATTAGTCTTGTTTAAAGAGAAATCATAAAAATGTTAGACAAAAAATTATTTGATAAATTAATCTAAAACATTACTAACAAACGTAATTTAGAATTTATTAGAATCAAACTGAGCGTCTATTGAATTTTCGATCATGTTTTATATTATTTTTCGTTTTATATAAAGAAAATTTTTGTTCTTTAGATTATATTTTTAGTTTTCAAGTTAACAATTAATCTATTTGCTCACAATGTTATTTTTTATAAAAAATTTAAACATTAACTAAAAAACAAGTTGTAATCTTCACTATATTGAAGTCTTCAATGTTAATGTATTTTGAGATTTTCTGCAAAAAGTTTATTTGACAATTCGTCTTTGAAAAAAGATGTTTTATGTATAAATTTTATGTTAATGTCATAAAATTAAAATTTAAAAACTTAATTTAACAATTAAATCAGCAGTAATTTATCATAAAATTCAACTACGACTTTAAATATAATATTTAATGTGGAATCAGATCAAATTTGCTGAATTTTGTCAACGCTTTGACGAGCGAGTCGCGTAGCAAAGTCTTCGTTATAGGTATCAATTGCTTTTTGTCAAAATTTTCTTCCAAACGACTGACAATGACTGCAACGCCATTATATAATCTCAAATTAAAACTTAAGTGAACATTAAACCTTCCGTTATCGAACGACACAAAGTTAATGTCAATTAACGAAATCTTGCGCGCATTCAGATCGATGTCAAGGTCTAGGCGTACCTTAACGTTTGGTATTACTACGTCCACTCCAAAATTCAAAGTTTTTTCACCCGGTTTGTGGCCTATTTCTTTAAAAATTCCCCGATAAGAACCACGCATAGAACCGTGAACATTGTTTATTTCGAATATTGCGCGAACTGTTTGCTTTCCAACGCCTTTGGTGTCGAAGCATACATTGCCACCGCGTTTGAAACTTTCGAAACCCCACACATATATGTCCCATAAATTTAAATTGCCTAAAAACATAGTTTTTATATTTATTTTGAATATTTTCTTCAAGACTGAACTGAATATACCATTGTGAATGTCAGGCAAGTGCATACGTTGAGCGAAATCTGGTCTCGCAATTGCCAGCACTTCGTCGATAAAAGCATTCGCGTTTCCACCATAGCACGCATCTATTAATAAATTACAAAATAAGGTAATTAATGTTTTACTAAAAGCCATTTCAATTAGATTTTTACAATACACGGTTATTCTACAAAAATATAAAAATAAATCACTAGAAAAGGTAATTTAAATTTTAATTTTGGTTGATCTATAGTTAAAAAATAGCAGTAATTATGATTAAAATCATTTAATCATTATAAACCATTAGTTAATTACCTGATACATAAAAATGACATAAAATTAAAAATACCGCCGTAAACTTAACGCAAAGCATTGTTTATTAATTAATTAATTCAATGAAATTTTTATTTTTAAAGTTGCTCTTAATTTCTCTTCTTTTATACTTATAATTATCAATAAATTAGATAATGGAAATATTTGTTCTGTAATACGGTTTAATCAAATAATAATTAAGATAAACTGCAATACTATGAGACTTTGAATTATTTCTTTTCGTAACTTTTATTTTTGAAATATTATAAACAACCGAATTCTGTTAAGTTATTTCCATACATCACGTGTTCATTTATGATGCTGAAAGTCAACGTAATTCTATATATAAGAATTTTTTATATTTTTTAAATTCCGTCCTGTCCTAATAATCATGATCCTGTAATGGCCCGATTGTTTACAAGTTCTATTTTGAAATCTTTCTGGGCTTTATCTATAATGTAACATAACAATACTACGGGTCCAGAAAAAATATGGCAAGCGATTCACACTCTTCAAATCAGAGCTGGTATATATTATAATGTTGAGTGCATTATTTTGCTATTTGTGATGTCGTTCATTTACAATGAAAATATTTAATATTGACAGCAATGGATTTGCTTCATAGAGACTTTTTCTATTTAATTAAATAAGAAATTTTAGGTAGCGTAATATGATTAATTTTAAGAATCGCATGACATTGCACTATAGATTGTAGTTTAGATAATATATATATATATATCAGCTGCTATTTCACATGACAACAAGTTCGTGTACATTTGCCTAGAACTTATCGTCACAATAATGTTACATAATATTGAGAATTAAGATTAAGATTAGTAAAAATTGAAATATTAAGGCATAATTGAAATTTTCAAAAATGCATTTAATACTATTAAAATGTTGAATAAGTTGAAATAATTAATAATTGGGGGAAAATACTATTTTTTAAAATTTTATTAATGTAAAGTTAAAATTAAACCGTTAAATATTTTTTACGAAACAATATAATTTAATATTAAGTTTTGTTCAAACAGAAATTATAAAAATGTTAGACAAAATAAATATTTAATAACTTAACAAATACTAACGCACTTTATTTAGGTTTATTTATTAAAAAAATTGTTATTAGAATCAATGTGAGCGACTTTTGCATTTTCGTTCTTGTTTTATATTATTTTACATTATATTTAAAGAAAATTTTTGTTTAATATTATTATTTGTATTAAGATGTTAACCATTATTTTATTATCAATTAAAATAAAATACAATTCTTATTTAACAAATTAACAAACAAACCGGAATACAAATTCAAATACGCGTGCGATAATATTTTAATGACGAATTAAATCAAATTTATTAAATTTTTTTAAATAATCAACAATTTCTTTTTGTATCGCCTGTTTAATTTTCGGTTTAAATATCTCCGCGAGCCAATCAGCTATATGGCTGGCGATGCCATTAAAAATATGAGCAAAACCACCAAAGTTTATATGTATGTTAGGATTAGCGAACGCCTCAAAGTTTATATCTTTTACAGATATTTTACGCGAGTTGAGGTCTACATAGAGCGCTAGCCTTAGCTTAATGTGCGGTATTATGGTATCATCGGAACCCAAACCAAACGTTTTTTGTCCAACTTTACGACCAAAAAATTTGATCACTTCAGTGTATGATACTTTAGCGGACGCGCGAACATTAAACAATTCAATTGTTGCGGCAACCGTTTCCTTTCCCACACCAATATTCTCGAAACAAACGTCTCCGCCACGCTTTATGCTTTCCAAACCCCACAAATTTATGTTTAGTACATGCAACGTGCCTATGATTGATTTTTGGTGATTATATAATTCGTTTTTGGGTGTAAAAATTAACTAAAACAATACCGCTAGAAAAGCCTTTAATCTGATTTTGACTTAAGTGGAAGTCACCCAATAACATTCGTTGAGCTAAATCTGGTCTGGCATTTGAAAGAACTTCGTCGATAAAAGCATTTGCATTTCCACCAGTGCACGCATCTATTAATAAAATATAATGATGAGAGAGAGCTCATTTTTCCCGAGCTTGAGCTTGAACATGCTGAGCTTAAGCTCAATAATGGAAAAAATTGAGCTGAGCTTCAAAAATAAAATGTTCTTCTAAGCTTGAGCTTACTTATTTGTGAATGGACTTGAGCTTGTCTGTGAGCTTAAATGTTACAAAAAATTTTTAAAAATCACTATCTTTTAGTGAAATCTAAGTTACTTAAACTCAAAAAATTGAAATTAAACTTATGTTTTTTATAGTTTTTCAAAACCAAAAATATTTAATTGATGTATATGATACTAATAAGGAATTTGAAACATTTTATGGTATTGTTTGTCGTTTTTAATAAATAATACAAGCTCAAGAAGCTCGTTGAGTAAAACTTGAGCTTGAGCTTACAAATCGAAG
The DNA here is from genome assembly GCA_034700185.1 of Phthiracarus laevigatus. Taxonomy (NCBI): domain Eukaryota; kingdom Metazoa; phylum Arthropoda; class Arachnida; order Sarcoptiformes; family Phthiracaridae; genus Phthiracarus; species Phthiracarus laevigatus. The sequence continues at coordinate 13,532 of JAQIXJ010001723.1, read as the reverse complement.
CTCAAAAAATCGTGAGCTTTGAGCTTTCGTATTACATAAAATCTTTTATTCGAGCTTTATCTTGAGCTTGAGCTGGCTTAAGCTAGCTTGCCTGAGCTTGAGCTTTCTCCCGTCATTAATTACAGCATAACATATACATGTTTTAAATATTTTTAGCTAATTACAAACTTAATAAAATATACAGTCCATCTACTCCAATACCGGTATGTTTTCATATTTTGCTCACACAGTAAACATCTATGTGAGAGGCAGACATGGCAGACAGACAGACAGACAAATTTCCGATACTTTAATATGTGTTAAAGGGTCGCTAACACTATGTAAGTTAGTTGTAAAATTGTAAACAATTAAAAAATTTTGGTTTTCTTATAAAATTTCCGAATAGGTATTATTTAATTTAATTGATTGATTGATCATCAAAATAGCTTTAACTAAATTTATTTTTAATTATTCAAATTTTCGAACAAATAGAGCAATCATTAGTTTATAAGAATTAAAAATAAATTAAAATTTTAAATGAGAATTTTAAAACGAATGCTTACTCGTTCCATGGCATCGTCAATCGATTGCAAAGTTTGCAGTCTTTTAGTATGTAATAAATCAGTAAAATCAGTATGGATTTTTTCCATTTTTCCGGTACGTCTTAATAGCCATTGTTTATCGTCATTCGGAGCATAATTCCACGAAGGAGTTCTATAAAATATTAATTAATTTACTAAAGCAATTACGATTTAACCACATTTACTAAATTAAAATCAAAATTATTTAATTACGGTATAATACTAATAAAAAGTGATAGTAAATAGCTATAAAAAAAACCCCGCAACCCTTCATTGGTAAAAAACCTTCAACATTATTAATGGGAATTTACATTTCATAAAATAAATATGGAATAAAAAAATCGAATCCCTAAAAATTTATTTTGTTTTGCAATTAGACAAATGTTATATCGATTAATACGGTACCTATGCGTGGTAACATTAAGAAATAATTGTTGGTATTTGGGCGCCGCATCTTCCGGCCCATGCGGTGAAGGAAATGACATCACCATCATTATTGGTTTATTGGCGAAAAATCGTTTTGAATATTGCAAAAATTGTAAACTATCGTTAATAATAAGATCCGGATAATAGTCAAGCTCGTAAATATCCCCGTGTTTTATTTTATTTCCGTTTACGTTAAGCGTGTAATTGTAAAATTTTGAGTTTCGTATGAGTGCTGACCATTCGCGCCAACCCTACCATACAAATTCAAAAGTATTGAATTAATTTTTCCCATACCATAATTATACTGTAATCTACCGGTGGAATGTAAGTGCCATTATATTCGTTTAAATATTTGCCAAAATAAGCTATGGATAATAATAAAAATCATGCAATGTTTGCATTGTTAACGTTATGGTTATTATATTATTTGGTTGAATCAAACATAGGACACACCTGTACGATATCCGGCATTCGCGAGATACGGAGCAAAAGTTCTCGTTTCGTAAGTAGTTTGCCAGTAAAGTGAACTGCAATTGTCATTATTTGTCTGGAAATATATTTTAATTATAGTTTATAAGCGATTATAAAATTTAAATATTTCTCATGACTCACATAAACATTATGATTATGAACATATAAACCAGTGAGCATTGTGGACCTGCTTGGACAACACATCGGTGTTGTTACGAAAGAATTCGGAAAATGTGCACCGCCTTCACCAAGAATTTTTAAAGTTTTTGGCATAAATTTCATAGAACCTAAATTTGTTTTTATAAAAAAATAGAATTATTTAGTAAAACATTTAAAAAATAATTAAAATCGGAGCCATTATGGAGTAAACAGGGGTGATTTATTTCTTTTGAAAAAAGTTATTATACTATAGATATATGACTACTATATAAGTACTAATTTTCACTTCAATTTGGGACAATTCAATTTTAAAAACATAACACAAGCACGAAGTTTGTTTAAGACGAATGGGCGCTTCAAATTATTGATTACATACCTAGCTCTACATCTTGATCATCGGTTAAGATAAAAATGATGTTTGGCCGCTTTAATCGCGAAACTGATGCGTTATTTTTACGCGAAACTTTAACATCGGAGCGATAATCAGCAAACGACGAACTTAATACCGGCGATAATAGCTTTCGCTGCCAATAAAATCTTGAATTATTATAAGCTCTACGACTAGACATATAATCACGCTTATTATTATTTCGTCCCATCATCCTTATGGGCTCACTTCGAAATGGAACTTTTGGACTATTTTTGCGAAGTTTGTGATGATAATGGCCATTCTTGTAATTGTGGCGCGAAGAAACGTAGTCATCCAACTCCGATAGAGTCATGTTTTCAGTGATAAAACAGCCGAAAAATATGTAACACACGTATAAACAAATACCATAATTGAGACAATGTGAGTATAAGTAAATATTCATTGTAATGTCCTATCAATTTAACCGTAAGTTTTTCTTTTCAATCTTTAATAACAGTCATTTAAAACCTTTGTCTATAGAATGAGATAATGGGAAATATAAAATACGAAAATAACACTTATAAAAAATGCTTTTATTAGTTAATCGCGTAATCTAACAAAAACGTATATCAGTATTCCGTTTAATTATTGTATTATTGATACAATTTATATCAATAAAACATAATATAATTTATATTGTAAGTAAATAAAATGAAAACATAGGATGCTATTACGTATATTGAAGGATACCTTAAAAGTATTCTGCGTTTATTTATTCAACTTTATCAAACTCGAGGATTCGCGCATTAGTAGTAATTATTTATTATGAAAGTTAACTGATATCCAAACCAATTAATACTTTGGTAATAATATATTTACGATTAATGAATAAATAATTGGGATATTTCATGATTTATTATTAATTTATACAGCAGTATCGATAGTACGTAAGGATTATTTTACGTAATCATAATAACTAATGACGCGAAAATCGTCAGAAAAAATTTATTGATTTTGGATTCAGAAATTTAAAAAAAATGTTGGTTATGCAAAAACTTAACAGATTTAGACGGCAATATTTTGGCTTATTACATAAATATTTTTCAAAAATAAATTTTTTGAATTATTCATGAAAACATGACCCCATTCAAAACTCATGGAACTTTACAATTTTTCCAATTAAAAAAATTTAATCCGTTAGAAATAAATAAAATATAGTCGGATATTTTTAAAATCGTTTGAATTGTTAATTCAAAAATTACATTTTTTGAATTATTTAAGTTATACTAGCTTTATGAACCCGCTTCGCGGGAATTAAAACATTTTAAACTATAATTCGCTCATAAGCAATTAATTGCTATTATAGCCCGTACAACGTTTTAAATTGTTAATATTCTCGTCATAGATTGTTTAATTGTTGCTTTTCACAGTTATTTCTTGCGTTATACAACAAAACATATAATAATTTAATAGCATTTATAGATATTGTTAGGTAACACTTTATTGCTATCATAGCCCGTATAACGTTTTGAATCTTATTAAACTCGTCATATATTTTTTAATCGTTGATTATCACACTTTCTCGTGTATATCAACAATGTTCTATAATGGTTAAATTTTTCATATATTGAGAGAGAGAGAGAGAGAGAGAGAGAGAGAGAGAGAGAGAGAGAGAGAGAGAGAGAGATCATTCTTTTAGTTAATAAGGATAACAATAATAAATATTAGTTACCAATATTCTGTATGCATTTTACGAATCGTTAATAATTCGCTTCTTTAATAATAACATATTTATTCATATTATTTCGTACTCCTATACATAATATTCAAGCTTGCAGTACAACTTTGTAAAAATTTGAGATAAAAGTTTTAAGGGGCTTAACCACTAGGCTCAAAAAAGTAAATTTTATTTTGAAAAATCGATAGTTTACAAATAAAGCAACATTAAAAGGGTAAAAAATAGTTTAATTACTAATTATTGACTAAATTTATAAACTTATAAAATAAATTTTTTTCAGAGCCTTAGCCTAGTTCTAACCTGTCAGTCTTATGCCACCGTATAGGCTTAGGCTAAGTCTACATTCTCATCTCTAGTTAATTTGAGTAATTTAATTACAAATTTTATATTACAATTAATTTTTTTGCCATATTAAAATTATTAAACAATTAAACGTATGCGATGTTAATAATTATTTCTTTGAAACATATTTTCAAGTACATTTTTTGTTTTTAACTCATAGTGCCAGAAACTTTTTCGGTGAGCATAAAACCTTGACAATACTCATAAAAATTGAAGAGAAGTTTACTTTGGATTAAACTAAGGAAAAGGATTCGCTTAAATTTAAAAGATTTACGACAACAAATAACAGATGTAAATTCTAAGGAAATCTGCGACAATTCTAGGAAAGCAACTTTAAATTGTTGTAATTGCTAGGATAAAAAACAAGAAGGAATTTTATCACTATTCTTGCCTGGTTTCTAAGAACACGCGCTTGAAAAAACATAGTTTCAATTCAAATCTATCTAAATTTTAACCGCTAACTAATATACAGCACAAGATATGGTATTTATGTATAAAATATACGAAATGAATGGATACAAAGATTAAATAAACAATTATGAATACCAAATGAAGCAGAGATAGATTTAAAATTCTTTACGTTTTAAATAGTATTTGTATACACTTAAAAGCAATTAACTCTTGATATTAAAAATTCCAAGGCTATAAAATCTATATAATACTATGAGTTTAATGAAAAATTCCTAAGTTTAAGTTTTAAGGTAAAAAATTAAAGTTTTGAATTTCTCTAATTATTATTGATTCACATTCAATATTAAATATACTATCAATGAATAATACATTGCATTTATCACGCAAAAAATTAAAAAGAATTGCAGTTAAATGTTTTAATTAGATAAAAAATAACACTTATTAAACTTTGAGACGAATAAATAAATTACAGAAATTAAATTAAAATGTATTTAAACAACAAAAATTGCATTTAGTTAACGAAAAAGCATTTACAATCCATTACATAAGTTACAATCAATATTAATTAGCATACTATGTAATGTAAATTAACTTTAGTGAAATGCATTTCTTTAATGGAATTTTTACTATTAAATAATACGCATATCAGTCTGAATATTTAAGACAGATTTACTATTCAAAAATAAATTGTGATAAATTGGATGGAATATTATAAGTTAGTAGTTTTATCGCAGGCATTCTCTCATATTCTCTGTATGGTTAACTGGTTCCGTACATTCTTATCTAAAGTCAACTCACTTGATTCTATCATTTGTCTGCTCTAAACACGTTATAATCTCAAAGTTGAAGATTTATGAAAAACAATTTACGAACATCTTGTCAAATGTTGAGCCCAAAAGTATAAGTTGTACTGCAATAAAAAGGGTAAGAATATGCGATAGAATTAGAACACATCTGCAAATTATATCGAACAATGGAAATACTTTTCGATAAGCAAATACACGTTTTCGCTTTCTTTTCGTGTAGAAAGGGGTGTAGCGATAGCGATAGCGATGAGGTCAAAAATTGCAGCGTTAAATAAGTTGAAAAACTTCTATGTAGGTCTACGGCGACAACAACATTGCTTCAACTATTGCACTAACGCTGCATTTTTAAGAGTAATCGGTCTACAAAAACCTATTATATTATCGAGAGTTAACCATTCGTTAGGTGCGGTCGCAAAGAATAAACTATTAAACAAACCAAATGCTTTCAATACAATTTAATTGTAAATACGCATTGAGACACGCTTTCAATAGCATCGAAATTTTAATGACATGTTCTATAAATGCCATACATATACAGTACACGACCAATGAATAATAGATTCTTAAATTTAAAATAATAATTGAACGAATGAACTCTTTTGATTTTTAGGAAAAACTATGAAATTATGAATCTTTAATGTTTTAAAAATAAAATTTAACATTTCCTGTTTAAACAGCAAAAAAAAATTCTAATTCTTAAAATAATAAAGTAATAAATTAACCGCGCATTCAACGACACTTTAAACTAAAATTTGGTTTAAAATAAACTGTTGAGCAGTTAAAAAAAGTTAACGATCACATGTCAATAATTGTTACGTAAAACAAAACCTAACATTTTCAATATTGAGTAACCGATTACAAAAATTGAAGCGTAACACTTCCAATTAAACTATTAATGCCGATTAAGACCAAATAAGGTGATGCGACCATAAGAGGGAAAAGGAAAACTGTAATTAAAGCTGAACACGAGTTTTGCCACTTCGGAGTTAAGGTCTCGTTTAACACTACAATAAAACTGTGCGTTAAACTTACGCGTTAGGAAAAGGCATGAGCGGTGCACTACAAATAAACGAAAACCCATTAAAACAATTTGCGACACGAAACTGTTAAAAAGAATTCGCTATCGTAAAATAATAGCGATATAATACTCATTATTTATCTATAAACAATAGCAGATAAAAAATAATTATAATAGTGAAATGTTTGAATAGGAACACAAAAAACTTTAATCGTTGTTATGGTCATACTGAACGCAAGCCAACTCCCATAATTGGAAAAAAGGTGCACAGCTAGCGTACTGAGAAACCAGAATTTCCTATTCTATAATACACACCTTATTTTGAAGATGGGATAAAACTATTTTGTGGAACAACAAAAAATAAATAAATATGTGAATGCAAGCGATAATGGATCAAACAGATTAAAAGATATTAGCATAGTTTGCGCATTAAGATGCACTAAAACTCATCGAGACTCGTATGCCAAGAATTTTCGGACTCGTAAAATGTAAATCTCCAACAGAAATATGATGCTCCCTTTACTTTCACGATTCTACAGCCATTGGCTATTATAGTTACACAAAACATTGTACAGTAATTATATGCCATCCCAAAAATAAATTTATGAGACGATGCGCTATAAATTATATTTATGCCTAATTCTCTCCATTATAATTATTACTACCTAAATATGTTATTACCTATAGTTTAAACAAAAAACCAAAAAACAAACTCAATTTTATATTTTATGTATTTGTTTAGCAAATAAGCAAAAATATTATTATACATTTAATAATTGATATTTTCTTACCTAAAAAATTGTGTAAAACAATAATAATTTAATGAAAGTAACTAAATAAGAATTAACAACATTGCGATGATTTGTCGGACGCGTTAATAAAATCACAATTATTTGGCAACAAATTATTCATTAAAAATGAATGTCTCATTACTGTATTAATTGGTTTAGTGTCACTTGAGTTGATCACGTTTACACTATTGATGCGTTGCTGCACAGGTGTGCATGCATTAAGAAAAGGCGAACTCACCAACAAATAATTTGTGAATGAAAATAAGATTTAGCATATCTCGCTTTGCAAGTATCATCTATTCGTTGGTTCATTCATGCTTTGAGAGAGCGTTAAGCATAAACACATACAAAGCCAAGTAATTCGCTATTACTGCTATCTTCTGACATCATTTCATTATAGCGGTAATACTGCGATAACGAGTGCTACAAATTGTGTGTGCAATGCTGCGAAAGCTGCTGACGCCGCTTATAAATATTTATCAACTTTTTTTTCAAAAGAAATAGTGACAAATTATTTTGTTCACACTTCAGGTCACACTTTTTTTAAACACTGCGATATTATGTCGCGTAACATTAATCTTATTTTAGAGTTCGCGTCACAAAATATAGTTGTATTATTTTCCTCGATTTGGACAATGCAATCGTGACTTCTCTGAAAAATCAATAATTAATCAAATTTTTAATATTGTCAACAATCATATTATTTTTGTTATTATACACACCAAATGAACAATACATCCGTTAGGATTTTGTTCAACCACCACATCATATATTCCAGCTTTCGAAACCAATGACATAAAATATGGTAAATCAAGTGAACCCCACGTATAATTAAGCGGTGGTACGGTATGTGTTGGCGAAGCGCTCGTTAATTCGTGTATTTGAGGTTTATTTAGAATTTCGAGACGAAATTTATTATCTTTTGCTATCAAAGTGCCAGTAACTGTCGCAATGCTTGTGCCAGCTCTTACTTCCACTGGTGATAAATTAGATGCTAACTGCAATCAAATTAATATTAACTATATTAAAATTTAGGGCAATATTAATGAATAAAAAAGACAGAAAATAAATTCTTACATCAGAATCAATATCAATACGTTCGTATAATCGCTTAATCGGCAATTTTATGACCATATTTCTCTTGTAAGAAAAAAGAGCGCAATCCGTATCAATCATTAAATCAGTGCGATGTTTATGAAGTGTAGGCGGAGTGGTATAATTGTAAGGTAACACCAAATTCGTGGGTTTTAAATCACGTATTAATTTATTTGCTTGAGTAAAATTCAAACTGGTGTCAATAGGGCAATACACTTGTCTCATCGCTAATGGCTGGAAAGGAGCGAGCGCTTCCAAGTAAGGAAAATCCGGCTCTGATTAATTAGATTTTAATCATATATTTTAAGCATGAAATTTAAACAAAAACAAAATAATTCAATTTACCAGTGAAAACAATAAGATTATTAGATGAAGATCCCCATAATTCAATAAAGTGAACAACATCTCCAAATCTAAGCGATGGATGTCCAGTGAATACAATGCAAGGCGTTCTGAAATCATTATTGAAAGAATCGCAATGAATACCAGAATAATGTTTAAGACGACCGCCTCGAACCAGATTCGCGTGTGGAAATGGTTCTGTAAATCCAAATAATGATATTTACAAAAATAAATTCTAAAAATATATCAATTACTAAATTATAACCTTCAGGTATATAAACTCTTGATTGTTTATTCTGTGTTAACCATTCCGCTAATATGTTAGAAAAAGCTAATGAATGCTCGGCTACCGGTGAAACAAAAAACATGGGAACCGATACGTGTCCACTCTGCTCCAAATGAACGGACAAGCATTCAAAAAGATCATATATCACACCAGAAGGATAACATGGGACCAAAACATTGCCACCCGCTTGTAGTGCTTTACCTAAACAAATAAAACTATAATTTTTATTCACTGAAAAAGTAGTTGTAAACTCATACCAATGTTAACGCAAAACTCTCCGAGCATCGCATCGGGATTAACGTGAGGAGTTTGACTCAGATTACTTAATATAAGAACATCAGAATTTCGCAGCGGTATGTGATCCATCGGTTTTGGGTGAGTTGTCAGAGTGGAAGAATTAGATAAGTACGCGATTTTCTCGTGATTCGATTTAATAACCCAATTGCAACTACCGATACAATATCCTGCGCTTAAAGCGTACGCTTGAAGAGATCCGAAAATGTCCTAAATATATAATTAAATAGAAAACAAAAAGATACCATTACATTAAAATAATAAGATCGCAGAGAAAATAAAAGAGGAATCCAATAAATAAATTTGAAAAAATTGCATTTCTCTATTCTCATAACTTAATACTGTATTTTTATACAGTACAATGACTAAATGTTAGCAAACTTTCATCGGAACAAAACTTCTATAAAAAATTGTCAAAATTAAATTATGATCTAATAAATGGATGAAAAGTATATCGTACTGTAAAGAAGCAAAGTATGAATGAAATTAAACTTATAGAGTATTTATGATTGAAAAAAGAAAACAAATTAAGGAAATATTTTCATATTAAGGTAATTTAGTGTAACACCCGTAAGGGGGAAAAGTGGAAATCATATATACATATTTCAAAGTTGTGTGTGTGTGTGTGATATCCTTTATAGGCCCCTCCCCTGGAGGTTTCACCCCCTCGACCCCTATATCATTGGATTCAGCTTGAAGAGAGGAGTGCAAGTCGGGGGGTTTCGAGGTGGTGGGACACCATAAAAAAAGGAGGGGCTAAAAAATTCAAAATACCTATCCACACCTATATAATTCAAACTAGCTCGAAGAACTGAGTAAATTGAGGGGTCACTCGAGGGGGTGGGACCCCTCCTAAAAGATGGGGGTGGAAAAACTATTTCAATAGCATTATAAGCACCCCATTTGAACGTCCACCGTTTCACCACCTATATCCATGGAATCAGATCGAATTGAGGAATGCAAGTAAGGGGGATTCAAGGTGGCGGGAACCCTCTTAATCAGAAGGGGTCAAAAAAAATTCAAAATTCCTATCGACTGCTACAACAATCAGCTCATCTCAAAAAACGGAGTTAAATGAGGGGTCACTCGAAGGGTGGCACCCCACTGGAAAATCTATACATTCAAAATTTATATAAAAATTAATAGTCCGTGCGAAGCACGGGCTGAAACCTCGTTATAAGAAAAGGTGAAATGTGTGTTATACAAGACATGCATGTTATACAAGTTACGCGTGTTGTCGTACTTAAAAAAGTTAAAATTTTGTAAAAGTTTTAGCGCGTGTTTATACACACTAATTTACAGGTATTTTGTTTTTTCAATTTTTTAGTTAAAATAGTTTTGTTCAAAAAATCATTGTGATTATGTAATGGATAATTTAATAAATTCTCAATTTATATAGATTTATGTGGAAATAAACAAAAGTTATAATTTTTCAATTCAGTTCTATGAGCAAAATTCAATATTTCATTGAAAATTATGACAATTAATTCCTACTCCTTAATTGACTCTGAATTTTCATGAAAAATATCTAAGTTTTATTTCAGATGCCTTCCAATAGCAATAATTCTTTTTAATTCCTCGAAAAGAAATTCTAAATTGTTTATCGGAATTAGACTACGATATTGTGAAAATTTTAAGGCCCGATCCAAGCCCGACGAAAGCCCGATAAATTTAATTTTTCAAAGCCCGACCCGGCCCGATTTTACATAAAAAAATTTTTAATCACAAAATCAAATTCTGACTTTAATTTTTATCTATCTAACTTAGTGATAATTATATTTCATTTATGTTAATTTGTAAATAATGATTAGTTTTAATGATATTCTATTATTTTTTAATATTTTTGTATATTTTAATAATGTTTACTTTAATATTTTTACCAAAATTATTTTCTGGTACAAAAGCCCGGCCCGATACAGTTTTTTAACTTGAAGCCCGCGCCCGACAAAGCCCGACAGAAATCGTAGGGGGCCCGAAAAATCGGGGGCCCGTTTCATTGTCTAATCGGAATCAAGATGGACCTGAATTCAATTAGCGGCTGTAATTTGTCATTTCTAAATGTATAAAATTATAAATTTTACTTCAAAATTTAATTTTGTCATTTCAAAAAAATTCCAAAATTTACGATTATCTAAAAAATTATAATAATATTATCCCTATTTTTTGTTGAAAATTAACCAAAATAAAACTCAAATAGATTTAAAGAAATAAATTAGTCAAAAATTTAAAACAAAAATTTAAATAATAGAGTATTTCTATGTTATTTAAGATATGAATATTAATAATTAATCTTAATTTAAAGAATAAATCAGACAGCAGTTTTTAATTTGATACACAATCAAATTATATGAATACGTTTCGAGATAAGCATCCACTATCTCATCATTCAGTCCAGAAAATCAAATTAATTTTACTTTAAATTAATGCATATCACAAGTAATATCTTTAGGTTTTATTTAAGAATTGAATCAAAAAATATTGGGGAAAGCGTTACTCTTAAAGTTACTGTAGTACTACCGCTTTAGTTGCATAAAAGTTAGTAATGAGAATTAAATAAATAGGGTATATATAGCGCCTTCAACTATTTATAAATTTCTAAACTGTTCCAAATAAAATACTACAAAATTAAATTACCGTTTATTAAATTATTACTTCTTTTTAAAAACTATTAATATACATATACTGTATATCATATTTAATAATGTATCAATGTTTGCAATTTTATATAAACATAAGGATAACATTAAAACGTCTAAAAGTAATATAAATAAGCGAAGTAAACAAAAACAGATCAGTTGACTCACAATTTTTTGGTTAAACGCAACCACTTTTATCTTCGATAGCGAATTAGTAATTTCCTTTAACGTATAAAGTTGGCACCAACTCAATGGTTTATTATTATGGAAAATATCGGCGCCGAATACTAACGGAATTTGCTTGTAAATATGCGATCGCTTCCAAATGGACGCCTGTTTCGCTTTTGGCGAACGCTCCAAATATTTAACCATTTCTTCCATTAATTGCTTCGCTATTTGTATCGTAGGTTCCGTTGCGTAAACAATGCCATTAAATTCAGTTCGTTCGGTGATGTATGGCAGCGCTAACATCGATTGATAATTTGATATTAGCATTACGTCCACGTGTTTCAAGTTTATTGTTGATGTCTACCGATTATAGAACCAATAATTCAATTGTCAACCAAAACAATTAACAACTTACTTCTGGAATGCAAAATTCGGGACAACTGTCCACAAAAACACGTCCCAAACATTCTTTTAATTCCTTTTAATCGATAAAATATATGATATTGAAAATTATCAAATACATAGTATGTTTTATGATAATATTGGCAAATAATTGTCATACGGTTTCGAGTTGTGGTTCGTTAACATCTTTTAGTGTCCACGAACATAACGAAGAAAAATGATTGCTATTAAATAAAATTTAGGAATAATTAAATTATTGTGATAATTAAAAGTATATTGTGATTGTATATGAGTGAACCTGTGAACGATAGGCATTGGAAGATAAGCTAATGTTGCGGTGGAGTCCAGACCGCAATCTAACATTATTAGCGTTGACTTGAATTTAATTAAATTACAAGGCTTTGACGGATTGCCGCTCAAACATATCTATTTGATTAAAACCACAAATAATATGGATTTGTTTTAATGATTTCGATTAAACTAATACTTACAAACTTCATGACTAACGTAAATTACTTTAATAATGATGATAAAAATTGTTGTTAATTTCAAACAATCACGACATGTGACTACTATACAAAGGGAATGTACTAATATTACATCACTCGAAATGCGCACATATCATGCGTAATCAAAATTACTAGTAATCTTATTCTATTCACCCAACTGTACACTTTGGTGACCAAAGTGAAATGATACTATTCAATACATTAATCTCAAACAGGGTGTCCCAGAGTGCGGGAGGGTACTTTCGGACTTTTCAAAATTTTGAGGGTGGTCAAACTACTCGGATTTAAATGACAATTTTTCTGCCATCGGCCAAAAAAACATTAAAAATACATGTTTTTGTTCAATTTCATTTTTTAGGTAGGGAGGGTCAACTTTTTAAGAATTCTGGGTAAGGGGGCGGATACCCTGGGCCTGCCCCTCTGGGACACTCTGATTTCTAGCATTGCGTGCTCAATGTCCAATGAATAAAAAATGTATCAAAGTCTTAAACACATTTTATTCATTTTACTTTGAATACGCTCCTTGGTATGCTTATGCGTGAAAAAGTTAGTGTTGTATAGTATTCTTGGTATAGGAATAGGAATAGAATAGAAATGAGCGAAAAATGACACAAAGAATAGAATAGGAATAGAATAGAAACAAAAATTTTTTTAAAAGAATAGAATAGGAATAGAATAGAAACAAAAAAAATTATAAAAGAATAGAATAGGAATAGAATAGAAAAAATT
>JAQIXJ010001722.1:0-19022 GCA_034700185.1 Phthiracarus laevigatus | reverse complement strand
CCTCTTGAAACTGTTTAATTTCACGTTCAATTTCAACTCTATAGCATGGATTTAATGTGTCCAAAAGAGTTATATATTGGCAATTCCATTGACCATACATTGATTGCCATACTCTTTCAAATGTTTTACACAATACATGTTCCACTTCCTCTAAAATAATTCTTAGCCTTAGAAAATAAGTACCACTTTGTTCCATTTTTAGTGTATAATTGTTATATTACAAGATATAACAGAAATATTAAATTAAAACTAGTAAAAAGGAATAAATAAATGCTAATACACTTTAAAAAGTATGAAATATGAAATACTTATGAGTTGCGAGTAAAGCGCATAGATGCTTCTGAGTAATCAGGGTGTCCCAGATAGTGGCTGGGCGGGCTATTCCTCCATAAAAACTTAGTCATAAAATGACACTATTAACCTAAAAAATTGTAGCTTAAATACGATGAGTTTGACTCCCCTTGAATTTTGATAAAATTCGAAATGACACTACCTCTACAAACCTCCAAAATCGGGGTCACTTTGTTTTTATAATTATTGTAAAGGGTTTAGGGTAAGAGTATAGATGTTCTTCCACCGTTTCCAATACATTATGAAATTTATATACCAGTTACTTTAATATATTATTTTTATATATTACTGATAATATTGTTGGCACACAATACAGCACTATAAATATAAGAATATTTAACTCAATAATCCCATTCTTACTTATAATCTAAAAATCCATATTTTATTTCTAACGAATTTTTTCAATCAATTTTCTACGCTCTTATCATTCTATATATTTTCTGTAACAATATGATCAACAGATGGCAGTATTGTAAACAAAGGTTTATAAATTTATTGTAAACAATGTTATTATGAAAGTTGTATGAGTTATTTGTTGTTTTACTGCAGCAGAAGCACATGTGTTTGATAAACAAAATTATATAAAAATAAAAAACATGTCAACAATTGATAAACATTTAGAAAAACGGCAACAAATTATACGAAATGTATTAAAACATACGAATGAAGTGAATTGTTTAAAACGTCAATTAACGCGAAATAAATATATCAGAGATTGTTATCAAAAGTTATTTGATAATAGAAATTGTATGAATACAAAGTTAGAAATATTAAGAACATTAAAGTGATTTTTTCGTCTCCGTTAGAACTTTATTGTTCTATGTATTTTAAGGTTATTTTATTCCAAAGAACCTTAAAGTACTTAAGTATATTAATGTTAATTGTTACTCTAACCACTAGACCAACGAGAATTAATTACAATTAACAGTATTAATTGTTGGTTTTATGAATTTGTAAATTAGCCGACAATTAGATTAGAACATATATATACTTATTTTAGATGGTGAATATTTTATATAATAATGAAGACATAAGAATTATAAAATACTTAATATTTATTATGTCAAATTTAAGGAAACAAGAAATATCTATTCAAAACATAAAAATAAGAGACTTTGAAAAAACTATAAAAATCGGTGTGTTTGACGAAAATAATGACATTCAATACGGATATTACAGAAACTGTATGTTCCGTAAACGATATAAGGATGCGAGACATAAATACTCTCTGAATAGGTTACGCAATGCAACGCTATTTGGACAGAAGTTAGTGATTGACTGTTCGTTTGAAGAATCAATGGTTGACTTCGAAGTGAATTCAGCCGTCGGTCAGATTATTTAAAGCAATCTGTGGTCGAGCTTTCAGACCCGAAAACTTTATGAATTGTCACAAAGAATCGTACTTAAGAGTTATTTCCTGAATCGAGATTTATTTATTTAAATCAAGACACTAGTTATACATTTACTGAATACGATCACAAGCTATATATTTAATCGGCGCAGTGGTTGATATGACAAATGTTTTGCCATTAACTAAACTTAAAGCGATTCACGAGAATATGGAATATTACAGACTTCCGTTACATTTATTTGGAAAATTGTTGCCGCAGGAGTCGAGAACTTTAAATTTTATGGAAGTGTTTAAAGTAATGAATTCATTTAAACAACAACCAAATTGGAAGTTAGCGTTAGAGACGGGAATCAAAACTTTCAAATGTGTAACCATAAGGAAAAGGTATTTTATTCTACTTGCGAGCATATCATCTAAATTTAATATACGGTACTGTTTGCTATTATATATGGTATAAAAAGCTATTTTAAGGACTTAGCTAGTTTCCCGCATAATAAAGACTAAATGGTGTGACAACACATACACAATAAAAAATGTTTATTTGTTTACTGACAATCATTAGACGACAAATCAATTTCCAGCGTTAAGTTCGACGGCTCAAAAAAATAAAACGATAACCAATTTAGTCGATTAATGCGATGTCCGTAGAAGTTTAAAGTTCGCAAATTTGGTAAATAATAAAACGCGTGATGACCTATCGTTTCGATTTGCTTAAGAGGTAATAAGTTTGGGTTAAAATCGATTTCAGTCAATTGTTTTTGAACGCCGAATATATTGCTGAAAAATTTTGTCCGTATATTTCGCCATTTATTGTACTCGAATGTTAGTTTACGAACGTTTACCAGAGAACTGATCGCTTCGGAAAAGTCACCCGAATTATGTTCGACGAGTTGTGACGCATCCAATTGGGAAAACTGGTAATGAGAATGTGTGCGACTGTATTCGCTTTAGATTTGTGCAATTTTTCAGCGTAACGCGTATTTTCGTCCAATCGAGTTATCGCTGCATTTTCGAGTGTAAAGTTTTCAAAAAGTTTGTCGCTTTTGTTTACGGTGTTTCTGCTTAACTCATTGAAAATGCGTTTGATGTCATAGTTAATGCTATCTCCACCACAAGCAATGCTATCGTTGTGGCAAACATATGATTCGATAGTGTGCTGCGGCGGACAAGTGCAAGCCTTTCTGTTTTACTGTTGATCACAGATACAGCCATTGAGATACGTTTTTGTAGCCTTTATGGTGTTATATTACATAGCCGTGTGAACTAGACTATGAAATTGTGAAAATTTAAAGGCCCGATCCAAGCCCGAGAGACTAGAGCCCGAGCCCGACGAAAGCCCGATAAATTTAATTATTCAAAGCCCGATTTTGCATAAAAATTTTTTTAAACAAAATTAAATTCTGACTTATATTTTTATGTCTAAACTTGGTTTTAATTATATTTCATTTATGCTAATTTGTAAATAATGATTAATTTTAATGATATTCGATTATTTTTTAAAATTTTTGTATACTTTAATAATGTTTACCTAAATATTTTTACCAAAATTAAAATTTTCGGTCTTTTTATTTTTTGGTACAAAAAGCTCGGCCCGATACAGTTTTTAACTTAAGGCACGAGCCCGACAGAAATCGTCGGAGGGCCGAAAAATCGTGGCCCTTTTCATAACTTTTAGTGTGAACGGCGTCATAACTTTCTGTTACGTAATGTATCTCTGCTGTTGATAACGATTGCGCACATCAGAGCTATTGAGTCTTAAAATAATTCAATTGAAATAAAAAATAGTAATTATTAATTTTGCTTAATTGAATGTAAAATATATATTTTACGATTGATAATTTTTTTATTCTGATTAACCTATGTAATTTGCGCTAAATAGAACTATTTAACACTCAATAAAGTTCAAAAACATTTTGAGTAAAACTCAGTGAATGATGCATTTTTATAGAATTGAAATTAGCAGCTGTCATATCACTATTGAATCACTAAATCAATATTAAGCTGTACATTATTCAATGCCACTCTCTTGTGCGTATGACTAACTTAATATCCAACTTCAAAAAGAAATTCGAAACTTTTATGCAACAATAATTATGAAACAGTATGGCAATAATTTTGTGAATGGTATTCACGAATTAGTCTTTTGCTGTAAGTTTCTCTGATTTTATAGATTTAAGGATAAATTATCGTATAAAATGTTTGTTTAATAGCAAATTAAAAGTACAGATATAGTATAAACGTTTAATACCGTCCCAAACTTATCACACACGAATACAAGACAAAATTTTAAAATTTTTAACGGAAATGTAAAATTAAACATAAATATGGTTATTAAATGTTATATTAGTTTAGTTTTGGTCAGTATCGGTCTTTAATAATATTTTTACCGAATACTCCGCTCAAATTTGTAATGATGTCAGAAAGCTCAATATTCATGAGCTTGAGCTTGAATCTATTGAGCTTAAGCTCAAAAACCTAATTCATTGAGTTTGAGATTCTAATTAGAATAATTAATTGAGCTTGAGTTTACAAAAATACGATTAAGTCTGAGCTTATGAGTGAGCTTGCAATCTAATTTTTTTCAAAAACTGCATTTAAGTATATCGATTTACATTAACTCATACTATAGCTTGTATACAATTTGTTTATATCATTGTTTTTAACAAACTATTATATTTTTTGTATAAACAATTATTTAAAAAAATGTGCAATACTAATATGAAATTCGAAACATAGTTTGTTACCGTTTTTTATTAAGTATTATCATAAGCTTATCATAAACTCAATAAGCTCATCGGTTAAGGTTGAGCTAAAGCTTACAAATCCAAGCTAAAAAGATAGCGAGCTTCGAGCTTCATAATTACACTAAATCTTTCATTTGAGCTTTTTATTGAGCTTGAGCTGGCTTAAGCTAGCTTGTCTGAGCTTAAGCTTTCTGCTATCATTAATTATGGTATTAAAACTTGAGGTTTTTCTATAGTGACAGTTGAAGAAATGTTCTATAAATTGAATAAACAAAATATATTTTTAAATCAAGGAAAAAATTTTCAATGCTTTTATTTTATTTAATACCGTATCTAATTCCTGTTAATATTCAAACAATTTTGGTCCAAAAATTTGTAAAAAATTATTTTACTATGCGGCGTTGTGCACATTTATACCATCAGACAATTGCCTATTGTTGCAAACTTCTGCGTTATGTGTCAAAACACAAACGTGATGAATCATATCGAATACCAAACCATTCTTATCATTTTAACAGCGATAGAATCGGTTACAATCGTATGGATTACGGAAGTATCCCTCGTGACTGCAAACCAAATTATATCTCACTGGTTCTGCCGGTTCTTGAGTAAACACTTGATTAGTGCACATTGCGCTGTCCTCTTTTCGTACGCAAACCCGTTTGCCATTGTCATACACCAGACCATCGGTTAAGCACTTGAAGTTAGCCATTCGTAACTCTCGAGCATTCTCTCCGGTTCGGTGTTATAGTAGCAGCGGAAGAATTTATTACAATTATATGGGTTTCGGAAATAACCCTCTTTCGTGCACTCAAGCAAATTGTCGTATTACGGGCGTGATATATAAGTCGGCGCAACAGTGTCTTGCGATACCTGTTGGTTACAGCAGGCCTCAACCGTCATTTCCGGTAAAACGCAAACGTGATCTTTGGTGTCGAACACCAAACCATCCTGACATTTAAAGTTTGCCATACGTATGACAACGGCACTACGTTCCGATTGATCGTTAGAGTAGCAGCGGTAGAATATGTTACAGTTGTACGGATTGCAGAAGTATCCCTCGTGCGGGCAGTAATAAAATTGTTAAATAAAAACTTTCTTCCTATTTAGTTAAACACCAAACCCGACTATTCTTTAAGGCTTAACAGGTCTGATATTTTTTAAAGCCTGAACGCGGACCAACACGAGGAAAATGTCAAGACCGGATTGCGTGTCTTATTTCCTAACTAAAGCCAAGATTTTTACAAAAAATTTTTTTTTGCTGTTTATCAGAATTAAGTAAAAAATGGTAAGCTTGTATCCCTTTTAAAAATTAGTTAGTTTAAAGATTCATCAGTCAATATCAAAAAATAATTTTATCTTAAAAACAATAAATATTAATTTTAAATATATGATACTCAAAGTTTATTAATTATTAAGAACCTACCATTTATTGGCCCAAAACCAGTAAAAAAAGACATTAAATTTGTTAATTTTTTATAAACACTAAAATTATAATCAGTTTTATTAATCATGAAAAAATAATTTAGGTATTAATCAGAGATTATAAATGTTAACATTTTATTAAAAATTAATTAAAAAATATGCATAAATATTTTAACCGTTTTTAGTCAATATTATATTCAATATTTTCTTTGTATAAAATTAAATAATTTCATTTGCTTATTAACCACACAAAAACACGTTATAAGGATAAAAAGCGATATTTTGTGAATTAAGAAAAAAGCAATTGAATACAAAAAAGTAAACCGTAAATTATTAAAACTCAACTCATTAAAACATCATCACAATATATTATGCAATAATAGTCAAATTTCTTTACTCATTAAATCACAAGCAATTTAAATGTTCAAAAATTCAAATAAAATTAAATTAAATTGCATTATTAAAAATACCAAAAAATAAACTGCGCGTAATAGCCTGAGGCAAAGAAGATTTTAAATAATGTTTATTTAGAATAAAAACTATTATTATTATTTTCATCGTATATTATTGTGACAATGAAAGTTTACTTTACCTAAAAAATAAGTAATAGTTAAAGTTTTTGAGACGTACAAAAAATATATAATTATTAATACTTAAAAACTGAAACGTTCAGTAAGTGTTTGTCAGTATTTATTTTAGTGTTGTTAATCCTTGAGTTTCAACGTTTTTGTTGGTACCTATAATCGCAACGGATTTCCTTCACCTTAATTCGTTAGAAAGTCAATGATTATTAGACCGTTCGAAATTTTACCTACTGCTTAAAAATTCATTAATATTTTAGTAAATTTAAAAAACAGTGCGAAAAGACGTTTTTATAAATATTTTAAAATGATCAATTTTTATCAATATTTTAGAGAAAGGTATTTTATTTTCATTTGTTTTAGTTTTATCAATTTTCCATTGTGCAACATTTTTACACTTCGACTTTCTTTAATAATACAAACATTTAGACAAAAATAATTTATAATTTTGTTGATTCGGTTTTATTTTTCAGTGTCATTCACAATGAATTATTATGAAGTTGATCATAGAATCTATGGTAGTATTGGCGATGATTTACGGTTTTTTATTCAACTAATGTGCGAATTAGTCAAACTTTATTGTTTCTGGTATTTTATGCGATTTTCATATTTCCTGAAAACTAATTCACGATATATTTTTAACACTTGTTTACGCGCATAAAATCATCATTCAATATGATTTTTATTATATGTCTGAATTATATTTATTAAATAAAATACGATGAGATTGTATGCATAACGTCGTTTGTAAAATATTGGTTAAATTTATAGGTAGAGATTCAGTGACTTTTGAAAAATACGAATCGAAAAATATAGTTATAGTGTTACAACAAACAAATGTGTACACATTTATCACTCAACTGCGCGTTATTTTCCTCGTCTGACCATTAGTTACTTACGGCACTCTTCATCTTTTTAGAAAGCGATTTACGAATTATTTTTAAAACTTATTATGATTTGTATTTTAATCTAAATATAATATGTTTGCAATTAAAATTACAAAATAAACAAAAGGTTATTATTTTGGAAATTATTAGTAATTTGCGTGAACATTGGTTATAGCGTTCAACATTTTAATGCTTTGTGTGCTTAAAAAATAACATGTATTCTCACATTTTATCTTATAATGATTAACAATGTAGCGTTAATTATTATAAAGTATCATTAAAACATGAATTATTTGTTCTATAATATGTGCTTTTGTGTTTTTTATTTTTTCTTGTATCAATTAAAAATTTTGTTAAAATAAGTATTTTCTTTTATTTAAGTGTAGGTTTTTGAATTTAATTAAAATTAAGTTTAACGCATTATTTAAATCTAAAATCGAAGCCAAAAATGGATTCGAGCCGATAAACGCGAACAAAAACGCGTTGATTATAAGCATGGATTTTGTAGACGAAATATGTTTAAACGATAAACAGCAAAAGGACTCCGCGACTGTGTCTGCTCTTTCACAGTCATAGTGCACGTCACTCAGTATATTTCAATTATAAAACAATGTACAATCAACAATGCAAGTCGCGTAAACTTATCTCGTACTCAAAATCTATGATCATAAGTGACTAGAAAAAAGCCCATGTCGGACTCCACCCTCCCATGTCGGACTCCACCCTCCCATGTCGGACTCCACCCTCCCATGTCGGACTCCATACGCCCATGTCGGACTACACTCCCATGTCTGACTCAATCGGCTTACAACCATGTATGAGCTTGCTTTTTTTTACGCGACTGAGTGTACATTCCCTTATCATTGATGCACTATGAAATGGCTACGCTGCTGTATAAAGCTCTTTATTATTTTTTTTCATTTAGCACTATCAAAGCCTATCAAGGTTACAAAAAACAAAAAGCAATCTCAAATACGCTTACAACTGTGTGTGTGATTGTGTATCACTGTGTGTATGACTCTGTGTAGAAGACTGTATGTAAGACTGTTTCTATGACTCGAATAATATAGGTGTTATAGGTTATTTTAACGTTTAATGGATATGTCGTTATACCTTAAGCAAAGATGAGTTTCACACGAAGGTTTTGTAGCATTAATAGTGCTATAGTTGCTTAGTTACGCAAAAAAGCATTTAAAATGCTTATAAAACCTTCGCGTGTCGTGCAACTATGACCTCATGGTATTAATTACATTTCGTTATAACAGCTGTTTTGAAAACGAATAGCAACTGATTAATATTCCCACATAAACTTATTAGAATTATATAATTAATGTTTTAACTCTATGTTTACTAATAAAAGTCATTAAAAGTCATTTAATAGTTGCGTAATAAAAATATAGTTATATATTATTATAAAATTTGATGGTTAATACACAAGAATTTTGAAGAAAAAATTCTCACATTTTAGCAACATGTAGTTATACCTCGAGGTCTATCGACAGGTCTATCGAGGTCTCTCACGATATAGCGACATGTCGTTGTTTGTTAGGTAATACGGTAATTAAGTTTGAAATTTAAAATTAAGGTTATTTTATAAAATTATTGTTTATACTTCATTAAAAATACTGATCAATACATTTAAGAAACTTTTCTTCATCGCTGAACAGACTTTCAATACGAAAGGCTATTAGTGTTTAATACTATTTTCTAAACTTAGCTCTTTTTTTTATAAATCAAGTGCATTCTACAATAGCATTCTTATTTCTGGGTTTCAATGAAGTTAATTGTATTGCCATTCAACAAAACAGGTTCGAATAATTTTCGTCTGCTCATAGTTTACAGGTTTTAGACCTCTATTGGCGTCTACCAATAATTTTATGATAATCCGCTGCACCTCTAAGATTAAAACGTTTGCTAATATAGTAAATGACATCTGTCAACACAATCTTCTGTAAAAAGTTTTGTGGTCAGCTTTAAAGATATGGACCTATTATCTCCGCCGTTACTATTATAGTAATGTAAAACTTTATTTACGAAATCTTTTTAAGTACTAATATGGCTTACAATTAAATCATTTAAAATTAAATTTAATATAATATCGAAAACAAATAATTGTTCGAACTGTTCCATAAGTTTCAACAATGTAAGTCAATCGCGCGCTTAGCAGTAAAAAGAACAAAAATGTTGTTCGACTTTCTGTACACCCTCTATGTATTTCTATAAAATTTTAAAGTTAAATATATTTTAGCATATGTTTTAATTTGTATACATTTGGTTAGTTATAAAGAAATAAATATAATGTTTGATTTATTTTTCTATAAAACTGAAAACATAGTCTGGAATTCGGAAATTCGTATTTTGGAATCGATTTAATGGGATTTCCCGAAAGCGAAAGCTCATCCAAATTAATTAACGCATAGAACATATAATTTCATATTGTCTTAAGTTGAACTTTATTGCGAAAGTGAACAATTCTTAACTTTTTCAATACAGTAAACGCATGAAACGGTGTATTAGTTATCGATATATTCAATATGCCCACCACTGATATATTTTGCATTGAGTTAATTGCGTTAAATAAATTATTTTATATATTATCTGATTTAACTGGTGAATTATGAATCCGAAAATCTTTTAGCGCATTTTCATTTATAATATTCATGGAAAGCATTCAAGAATTATTCATTTAATATAAATGAAATTTCTTAAAATGCTTTCGGTTTCGTTTAATGTATCGCTTAATATCGTTAAATTAAGTTTCAATTCGTAATATGAGTTACTGCCGCAGTATTTATTTTCATCACTGCAAACACACGGTGACAATAATTGAGCGGATGGACACGTTACAGTTGAAACAGAGTATAGTTGAAACACAATCAAAGCAAAAAGGGTAGTTAAATCTATAAAATAGTTTGAAAGCTTAACTCAATGGGAACAATAGGTTTTGGCTGTTATATGTGTAGTTGAACTTATACAATTGACGATGTCTGTCCTTCCGTCAAATTTTTATAATTTCTTATTTTTATTCACTTATATTCATGATGACGGATAGGATAGGATTTAAATTTAATTAGTAACTAAATTTGTTATGTGTTATACATTGTCGTAAATTGTATTTCAATGAGCGTTTCGATAATTTGGAATCAATATTTGTTAGAGTTTTGACTATTAATGTCCCAATTTTAACCATTCTTAACTAAATTTTGGCCCTAATAAATTTGATATATTAGCCCTGTTAAAGCTAATTTTCACCCGTTTTTTAAAGAATTCCCATACTTGTATTTTTTATCTGACTTTGCAAATTTGTCAGATATATGGATTTTGGTATGTCTGTACGTCTGTGCACACTCTTATGTTAATTAAGGGATTTTTATCTTTACTCTATTTAAGGGATTTTAAAATTTCTTACATTAATTAAGGGATTTTAAACTTTACTCTAATAAAGGGATTTTGATCTTTACTCTTATAAAGGGAATTGGATTAATTTCTTACTTTAGTAAAGGGATTTAGAACTATTTCTTATTCTCATTAAGGGAATTTAATAATCAAAAAAGACAAAATATGTGGTCAAAATTCCAATAGTATGCTAAAATTTGGCTTTTACGGGGTCAAAAATACACAAAATCGTTTCGAAATAGGCAAGAATTTTTTAAAAATAGCCTAAATTTAAGTTAACATTTTAGTGGCATATGCCGTTTTTTGTTGAAAAATAGGAATAAACACCACAAAACTGGCAAAAATAAACAAATTTATACAAAAATGATCAAAATAAAAATTATAATTGAGTGGCATATGCCGGTTTTGACATAAAAATAGTGATTTTCAGACTCAAAATTGCAATAAAATACCGAAAAACTAGCCATAATGGGAAAAATTAGGCTAAAATAATAAAATTTGATTAATATCAAAAGTGGCATATGCCGGTTTTTGCTGTAAAAATATTGAATTTAAGACTAAAAATGGTAAAAAAGTACATAAAATCTGGCCGAAATGGGAAAACTAGGCTAAAATGAGAAAAATTTATTAATAGAAAAGTGGCATATGCCGATATTTTCAGTAAAATTATTGATTGATAAACTCAAAAATGTCTCAAAATCTAGTCATCATAGGGGAAATTCGGAAAAAATGTCAAAACTTAAAGTGGCATATGCCACTAATAAACGATTATAAAGTGATTTGTTTTTGATTTCATCTGCTTTTAAAATAATTTTTAACTTGTAACCGAAAATATAAAATAATGGGAGCGAGCGAACGAAGAGAGGGAGCGACCATATACTATCTAAATATTAAACCGCAAAGTCAGATATTATGACCGTATCGATCTTGTTTATTTTTGTATTAGTAAGATTAAAAATATTAATAATTATCAACTATCTTTAAATTTTTTCTTTACTATTTGATTAGCTAAGTTCACACACTAAAATTAGTCGTACTTTTAGTTAAAATGAAATAATTAGTATTAGAAAAATGAAATGGAACTTTCCATCGCTCACATTGCTATTGCCCATGAAAATTATCTTCTATCTAATCTATAAAATAGGGTTGATTTTAAAAACAAAATTGGATTGAGAAAATTAGCACATTTTAACATATTCTACTATACAATCTTGAAATTATAATTTCTAATATTCAAAAGATTTTTATCGCTTAATAAGTTATACTTGACTAATACATTATGGATATATGTAAGTAGTTTTAACAATTAGTTATAAAACTTAAATAAAAGTAAAATAAATCAAATTATAAGATTAATTTTATTTAATCACAGATTTATTAATTCCATTCGTTATGATTATAAGCCTTTATGAACAGTACACCACTGCTGTTTGTCCAAAAGCTGATTTATTGTCACCATGTGTTTGTAAAGAGGATAGTTTTTGTTGCGGTGGTAACACTTATTATGATTTATAAACTATATTTATCACAGTAAGCGATTCTATACCAATATTTCCGAAACTTTTTAAACTATTTAATTTGAATAACACGGCATTAACAGAAATAGTTCGAAATGTGTTTCATGAAATATCATTTAAGTCAATTAATATAGAGAGCGCATCTAATTTACCAAAAATAAATTAGTACGTATTTATATCAACAAATTACTACACAAAATGGTTTAGATTATGGAATTCGCCGAATATTAATGTTGATATAGATAATAATATTTTCAATGCGTTAAACATTATGGCTAACATTGAATACATTGAAATTGGTTTTACTTCTATTACGATAATACCATCATATGCTTTTTCTGTATTAAATAAATTGAATAGTTTATACTTACATTCTAACTCAAAACTGAAGACAATAGGCAATTATGCGTTTATTGATTTGAATAGTTTACATGTACTTTCAATAGCTTATAATGTAATTGAAAGCATTCCGGATAACGCATTCATTTTTCGCAAAAAATAAAATCAATCATTAATTATTGGGCTGAATATAAGGAGTCTAACAAATGCAAGGTATACAGTAACTAATTATATATTTTATAATTAATGACTTAAAAATAGCAAGAATTTTTTTATAAATCTTGCTTTATTAGTTGCTTTAAAAATTTGCCAAGATTGCTATAAAATATAGGAGTAGGGGCTCACCAGAGAAAACCGGGCCCTTTTAAGATCTTGTTTTAGGCCAAGGCTTACACCAAGCTATATGTCGCCTAATTTAAAAGTGACACTGACTAATAAGTGTAAATCTGACGCTTTCTTAAAAAGTGACACTAACAATAAAACAAGAGTGAAACACACATAAGATCACATATTGTTCTGAGATCTGTCATTATGTAACAAGTCTGAACTCTTATTAAGTTTAATACTAAAAGTGAAGGATAGGGGACGGACACATACACTCGGACACATAGACACACGGAAATAGCAAACATATAATGTCATTTTCAATATTCCTAAAAAAGATATGGATAATGTGATATCTTCTTATTTTAAAGCATTTATTACAGCAAGACTATTGGGCCAAGACTATAGTTACTGAATTACTATGGCCATTATCATTTTGTAAATGTTATAAGATTATGCCTTTATTCATTTTCAAAACATATTTAATATTTAGTTTACGAATTTTCGGATGCTATTGACCTTTTATTTATCTTTTAGTATAGACACTAAAAATATTTGTAAAAGTTTTTGTCCTTTTTTAAAAATTGTGATTATAAATTCGTGAAACTTTATTATGGTGTTAAGCACTGATGAACGAGTTTTTATATGTGAAAAAAATTAAATGAAAACAATTCGTATCAAAGTGTTGTGACTAAAAAATTCAAAAAATACTGTGTAAAATTGTTGAAAAGTTTCAGAAAACTGGAAGTGTTAGTAATATAAAACACAACAGAAAAAGAACTGCTTTAACTGAAATAAAACTGAATAAACTTAACAACAGTTTTTAAAATTTCCCAAACAGTCATTAAATGTTCGCTCACAGGAAAATAATAATTCAACCTCATCTTGTTTTAGAAGTGCAAAACTTCTAGGTTTATAAGCGTATAAAATTAAAACTGTTCAAGAGCTTAAACCTTCTGACTTTGAAAAACGCGTGCACTTTTGCAATTGGTTTTTGCACTATTTTGATGATATCAATGATTTAAATAAATTAATTTTTACCGAAGAAGCTTTGTTTTATTTATCTGGGAGTGTTGTAACCAATACTACAAGATTTTGGGCTTCTGAAAAACCTAAAGAAGTTTCCGAAACAACTTTACATCAATTAAAAATTGGAGTTTGGTGTGGTATTTCACGTAAAAAAATATGATCCAACTTTTTTCGACAAAACTATTAACTCGACCGACTACGTCAAAATTATAGAACAGTTTATTAAACTTTTAGACCAGAAAGATATTGACGATTCCAAATTTCAACAGGACGAAGCTCCCGCCCACACCACAAGAACTTCCGCCAAACATTTAAATACATATTTTTCGAACAAAATAATCTCAAAAAATTCACGATTTTTAGAAACTTTATGTGAATGGGCTCCTCGATCCCCAGAACTCACTCCACCTGATTATTATTTGTGGGGATTTTTAAAAAATAAGGTTTACTCTCCTATTCCAACAAGTTTGTCGTCTTTAAAATTTAATATCGAAAATCAAATCAAAAACATTACTCAAGAAACCTTAAACAAAGTTTCTGAAAATATGCTAAAACGTGTAAAACTATGTTTAAAGAATAGCGGCGAACATTTTCAAAATCAACTATAGTTTTGTTCATATTTAAACCCTATTTTTTTATTATGATTAAAAATTTGTGGAGATATGTTTGAGCGATTACTTGAAATATTTAAAAACAGGTTATTTGCATCGATACCGTTCTCTTTCAAAAGAAATAATCTGTATGAGCTAATGCTAATATTTTGAGAAGCAATATAATACAATACACTTGTATGCTTAGTTTTTCTCCGCTAACATTCGCAAATATTAAAAGACCAATTGATCTACGGTTTGGTGGTAGTGGACTAAAATATTTTGACAAAAGAATATTGGAAACTGTTTTATGGAATGGCAATACAATTAAATTAGAAAGAAGTCTCAAATTTGACTTTTACTGCAGAATTCATTGGATCTATGAAAATAGAGTTCAGTATGAACAGCAAGTTTTGAATTCTAATTGCAGTTCTGATGGAAAATCGCTATTCAGCGATGAAGAAAAGTTTTTAAAATGTATTGAATAATAACAATTCTTTTAACTATTGATATGAATAAAAATTGAAAACTTTTAAGAAACTAAAATCAATTTCTATTAATTAATTATAAAAATATTTCTATTAAATATAAAAAAATATTATAATTTTTTTACTGATACAATACTGATACAAAATATAAGTAAAGAAATTCTTCAAAATGAAAACACTTAGAATAATTAATAGCACTAATTTTGAAATAATTATTAAATGTAAAACTTAAGCTTTTTTATATAATTAAAACAAACATTGGTCCAAATTTAAATTATTCAAATGCATTCAAATTTTTATAATAATTTATTAATTTGTTAAATTAATAACTATAGTATACGTTACTAAAAAGTTTCATTTAAAAAAATAATTTGTTTTAAACAAGTAATAATCTAAATTTGTATTAAATTTGTTAGTCAATTTTATCTTTAATTTAAAAGGCATTACATTAAGGATATTTGATAAAATAACTTTTATTCTACTGTTACCTGACATCAGTAATCTAAATTTTGTTTACATCCGTGAGTTTTTAACTTTTGTTATAAGTAGGAATTTAAAATTCTTTAGAAATACCGTTGCAAAATGGTTTATTAATCGTTAGAAAAATTTATATGATTTGATTCCAAAAATTTTAAAAAGGTGAAAGTCCTTCAAAAAACTCAACGAATTAAAACGGAAATATTTCTAGCTTGTGGCTTTAAATTTTGAGACATTTTTTTATAAATATTCTTCCATAGAAATATTGGAAAATAAAACTTATCGGATTTAATTGACAATTTTTCGGATTTTACCGACAATTTTAACAGAATTTAAAAAATATGAAATCGTTAGAAATTAATAAAATCGTTTGTTAATTTTCAAACCGTTAAAATCGTTAACTAAAAATTAACAATTTTTGAATTATTTAAGTTAAAAAACAACTTTATTATAGTCACCAATATGTTTTAGAATGGGTTTAAGCAAATCATTAATTAACGATTTTCGAAACCCTACTTATAAGTTATATAAAAATTAATAAGTAGATATATTAAATCATAATAATATTAATCTAAAACATAATTGAACTATAAACATGAATATATGTGAGTATTAAGTTGAAATAATACATTTAGACAGACTGACATACATATTTCACAAACTCCGCAAAACGTGTTGATCTCATTGATTTATGCTTTCAAACTTTTTTATAGATTTTTCGACTACCCTTTTCGCTTTGATTTTGTTTCAACTGTGTTCTGTTTCAACAAAAACGTGTCCATCCGCTCAATTATTGTCACCGTGTGTTTGCAGTGATGATAATATATATTGCGGCGGTAACTCATATTACGACTTAAAGCTTATATTCACGCTATTAAGCAATACACTAAACGAAACCGAAAAGCATTTTAAGGAATTTCATTTCAATGACACCGTAATTAATGAATTAGTTATGAATGTTTTCAACGAAATAACATTTAATTTTATTGTAATTGAAATTTAAAGAAAATCAATTCATAAGAGTTTTTATCGAATAATTGCCTACTAAAAGATCTTCGAATTCATAATTCACCAGTTGAATCAGATATAGAAAAATATATATATTGCAATTAACTCAATACAAAATATAGCAGTGGTGGGCATATTGAATATATCGATAACTACTATACCGTCGCATGCGTTTACTGTATTAAAAGAATTAATAAATTTTCACTTTCGCAATAATGTTAACTTAAGACAACAGAAAATTATGCGTTCTATAAGTTAAATAATTTGGAGGAGATTTCGCTTTCAGGAAACCAATTGAATCGATTCCGAAATTCCAAATTCCAGACTAAGTTTTCAGTTTTCATAGAAAAGGAAATCAAACGCTATTATTATTTGTTAATGATATGCAATTTATAACTAACCAAATGTATACAAATTAAAAAACATATGCTTAAAATATATTTAACTTTAAAATTTTAAATTAATAGATTGACTTGTAAACGAGAAGCGGACAAATTTTACAATCCATAGAGCTCCATAAAAATTCTTGGATATTATGCCTTTTTCTAAAGTTTTTTTAAATTTGAGAGTTTATAGCATTGTACACACCGTCATCTAAAACCAAAAAATCTTAATACTGTAGAACTTGATCATCAAATAGAAGATAAAACTGAAAAACTTTACAAGTGCTCACATCGTGAAAAATAATATCAAACTTACAAATCGTATTACAATCACATTTCTCAAACGCAACGACAACACAAATACGTATGCGATTGGAATGACTGCCAGTATTCAACATCACATAATGATCACTTTATGCGACACAAAATACGTCATTAGAATGTGAAATCGGTTCACTGTGATCGGAATGGTTGTGGAATGTCATTCGTTACTACCAGTAATTTGTATGACCATCGCATTCAACACAGCGATATTAAGTTTTGTTGTCCGCATTGTAATAAAGCTTTTAAAAGGAAACATCCTTTGAAATAACATATAAAGAGAGCGCATACGAGTGAGAGACCATTCGAGTGCGATAAGTGTGAGCGTAAATATGCCACAAAATTAAGTTTATCGAAACATTTTTATATTAATACATTTTAATGTTTATATCAAATAACGAAATAAAAAATTAAATTAAATTACATAAAATTAAACAGTATTAAGAGTTATAAAAATCTTCAAAAGCTTTCAGGTCTTCTTCTGATTTGATAAAATCTGGTAAATAATTATCGTAAAGAAAATTAATTATTTGCTTATATGTTTTGATATGAAAATCAGTAACCGATGATTTAATAATTTGCCAATTTTTGCATAAATTATTAAATGACGTAATATTAATAAACTTTTGTTTAATAAAATCCCAATCGATATCATATTCATTATTATAATTAGACTTAAACAACACATATATTAATTTAGCGGAATCACGTTTACTCCATTTTTCCATTTTATCAAAGTTTGCAACTTTCCATCGAAGAATACTTTTCCAGTGAAATGAGCATTTAGACACACTTCTATTTATTTTAGATTTATCTCTTATTCTAGTCCATGGAATGTTTTTAGCAAATATTATACCACTCAAATCAGTAGTTTCGAAATGCTTTTTCATTGATTTAATTAATTTCTTATTTTCTTTTGAAGACCAGTGGCCGTAATTAAAAGGTAGACCTTCTTTATTAAAATTTTGCGTAAAAAAGAATTCAATATCATGCGGATCACAGTTAATTTTTTCTCCTATTTTAGTCCATTTTTTGCCCCAAATACTAATTAATTTAATTATCATTTGTCTGTCTTTAACACTAAAATTTGATTGTCTTTTCAATGAACTAAGATATACTCTACAACGACGTCTAATACTATAATGCGTTCGATTCGACAAACCATTAGCCATTCATAGCATAAACTTTTTGATTTGTCTCTTCTCTTCCATCGTATTCGTAGTACTGTTCACAAAATAACCTAATATTCGATTTTTTACGTCATTACTGAGACTAAATTCACCACAAAATATATTCCAATTTTGTTTTAATATTTGGTTTTCTTCTTTAGTAAAGTTACCTTCAATTACTTTTAGGTTATGTTCTTTGATCACTTTAGCGCGATATTCTTTTAATCTATAATTCCTATTGTATGGCAATAATCGATGTAACGGTGCGTCACTTATAACGCAATGATTTGTTAATTCACGTATATTTTCATTATTTAAGTTAACATCGAAATTACTTTCACGTTTAATACTTTTATTAGAAATATTTCCAGTTTTGTCGTGATTTATACGATTTAAATTTCGTTGCAATAACTCATCGATTCGTGACATTATTTTGATAAATAATGAAATTGTTAAATAATTAAAAATAAAAATATAATATTATAATTTAAAATATAAACAAGATCGATACGGTCATAATATCTGACTTTGTAAAGATAATTTCATTAAGTATATGGTTGCTCGTTCCAAGTATTTTAAAATATAAAAATTGTATAGTGTATAAAAGATTAATTCGTTTTCTATAAAGCATTAGCAAAGTTC